>QDEB01025199.1:0-15452 GCA_004193795.1 Asbolus verrucosus | reverse complement strand
TATGAATGGGAAAAAAATTACTGTGAGAATAATAAGATTTGTGTGTCCAGAGCCGGTTCCCAAACCTGCAGGAATCGGAAGGCGAATTTAAATTTCGATTGTGTGATTATCCTCGGTCTTATTGAGTGTGAATTAGAGGAAAACTTTAGACAAATGCAGGACGTGTTCGATGCATTCGATCCACTTCCTCCACATAAAACATGTACCGTCGCAACATTGTTGCGGATGCTTGCACCTGTTCTGCCATTGGATGGAACAATGAAACACTCGATTGGTTCGTCCAATAGAGACGCTGTATTACATTACACTGGTTTTTGTTCAGTGTTTTGTCATTTTGTGTCTAGAACTTTGTACAGCGCTACTGTAGGCCCTTTTGTGTCTGCCTTCTGAAGCGAGATAAGAATTAATTACAAGCCATGATGGGGCTTTGTTCACTTGCTGATTCTCATTTTCGCTCAAAGATAATTTAATGCTCCCAGCCTCCCCTCCAGGATTTCGAGATGCCATCGGCTCCTTGTCCTGCACCCTGATTTATCAATAAAGAAAATCGCTCAAATTGAAGCAATTAAGAGCTGTTGGGCTGCTACCAACTCGATAAGATCGAAGGATACACCTGCTTCGGGCATAAACTGTTTGTTCTTTTGTGTGCGTGCATGCTCCTTCTCTCTCCAGTGTTGTAATGACAAAATTACCATCAACACTCTAATTGGGTCCCGTATTTACCCTTCATATGAATTTGACTGCGTTCTAAAATCCTTGTTTGCCCAAGGGCGCCACTGCAACCAAAAACCGCACTTGACGAATTGTGATCTGGAGTAAGAGATAAAGCAATCTCTTTGCAATGATGTAACTTGAAGTATATCCATTCTGCGAACAATGTCTTCTAACAATGCCAACTAAAGAGACATCGCTGTCGGCATTGTCTCATTCAAAGTGTTTGTTGCGGATAAAAGGACAGTTTGAACTTGAAATCTATAGCAAAATATAAGCGCTTTAGCAGCATTCTCTTCTAATATTGCTTTTCGAATTGTGCCATTGTGGTGGGAGAATGGGCATTTCAATCGACCAGGTGGTTTTTTGCCTCTTTTTTTCACAAATTTAATCGGATGGGCTAGGCAAGACAACATGCGATGAATATGAAAACACTTGAACATCCAGAGTGCCGTGAAACAGCAGCTGTTGACTGTCACTTGTCGATCAGAGCCTTCCTAGATGATATGAATAATAAAAATGAATAATGCATTTGCTCCCCACTCTGGCTACAATGTGTTATGATATGCTCTTATATTGCCATTTAGGGTGGAAAATGTATTTAAAGTGTGACGTTTACAGGATACATATGTGGAGGAGCCCTTTCATATGCTAAACGTCGTTTTTATAAAGTTTTAAAATTCATATTGTATTTATTAGGTTCATACAGCACGTCTGATTCAGTAACAAACACGGCCGGACAGCTTTATTATCATTCCTTCTTAACTAAACATTTTGATTTCGACACAATACCGACCAACAATAATACAATTAATATTTCGTTATGATTACAGTTCCCCAAAGCAAACATCTGTCGATGTTCTTACCTAATCGCTTCGAGATTTCCGAATTGTGCATTTTTGGGTTCTCTTGAGCAATTTTCCTCCTCTGCAGCCGCGACCACACCATGAAGGCGTTCATGGGGCGCTTGATGTGGTCTTCCTGCTTCTTTGTTGCTTGGGGGTTCTGTAGGCTTTGAGGGACGCCCAAGGCGGCTCCTCCTAAGGAGGCCATCCTTGAGAGTCCCTCCGCGGCACTGAAGCCGCCTTCACACATTTGACCCACAGATCTGAAACATAAGGATTTTACTTTATTGAAGAGCTAAACGAAAATGAGATCTCCTATTGTCGCCTAATAGACGTCTACGGTTATGAAAGCTGCTGCAATGGTGGAATGCGCCACACCTTCCAGATCAATAGCTCAATTTCTTTATCGATTTATCTAATAGCTCCACTTATTTTTTCCCGGGTTCTTGTTCAACAATTTCAGAAAAATACAAGTTACTTTTTAGGAAGTCATTTATAACAACATATGAACATATTTTACACAATTAAAATAAATAAAGACTTCACTTATAACAGCCGTCTAAAGAACTGAAAGTAATAAATTGCTATTATGACGCAACAAATAAAAGGTTGAAAGAAATATTCATGTCAATTTTCTCACTTTTTGCATCACCTACGATTTAATTTAACAACTTTAATTGGACGGGTAGGTTGGACTATACTTTTACATTATTGACACTTGATCAGTCTTATTCTCATGTACAATCTCGGACAAAAAGAGATGCAAGCCTTGAAATTGCTTTAACGAAATTTTCGGTGCTAAAATTTAAACTAATCCTTTAATGATTATAATATCTGACACAGAGGTCAAGTTAAAGGTTTTTTTTATATTGTGTCATTTTTAGAGATAAGAACGTTTTTTCATTTTTGGAAAAAGTTTGTTTTTTTTGAGCCCGATTTATTTTTCCTTAAGATGTTACTTGTGACATTTTTTGGAATTATTATCACATATTTTCTACTTTTTTCACTAATTTTTTTCGTTGCCTCTTTATTTTTGGCTCATTTGTGACAATCAGTATTGAAAACGGATCCATTAATTGTATGTATAATTTCAGCAATGTCTAAGACAACAGCAATTTTTTATGAGGACAATGAGTAAAAATAGTAATTATTTTTGGTTTAAATAAAATATGTGAGTGTTTCGATTTTACTGTTTCAGTATAATATAAATATTGTTAATATTTTAGGGCTTGGTGGCGCTCAAAATTTTATACTTTAATATATCCTTCTTTTTGTTATAAATATCCCTGAAGTAAAATATGTCTCTGGAATTTAGAAATTATTCAAAATAATTTATTTTTTATACGTATATATACACTGTTACTGATTTTTTTTATTTCAGGCTTGCCAAATCTATGAAGCAAGTTTTCTACTTTGTCATTTTGTTTTTCCTGATTGTTTTTTAATATTTTGTTCATTTTTCCCATTGTTTTTCATACATTCTACATTTTTTACATGCGTTGCAAAACAATAGCAACAATTGCTTGCTTTGGCCAAAAGTTATTTCCTCACTGATACAATCCAAATGTCTTTTTTTCTTTTAATAGAATCAATAAACACTTTCTCAAAAACTGAGACATTTTTTAAAAAGAAAGTAGGAAACAGTTATTGTCATGAGCCTTGACCTTTGACTCTATTAATTGTATTCAGCATTTTTCATTAACATTATTCTTGTTTAATATAAAAAATTATTGAGAAAACGTATTTATGCAGCTAAAGCTTGTTCTAGTTTGTTTTGAGATTTCACAACGAATACAGAATTCAACTTATTTTAAATAAATATTTTGAATAATAATACATTTTTGCACTGAAACCTACATATTTTCACAAAGTACAATATTGTTTCCTAAATTTTATTACTTTCAATTTCCAACAATCACAATGTATAAATATCGATGGATAATGAAACTATAACTATTAAAATGAAGTCATATTTATAAACTTGTCAAATTATTATTTTAATAATTTCTAATAAAAATCGCAATATTGAATGAAGTATAAAAAAGAAAAAAATAGAAAAAAATATCAACAGAATGTTGCGTGGTGCACACTTTTTGTGGTCAATAGAGTCGCAGATTAAATAACTTGTACTACTTTTGTAACTATTGAAATTACCGTTATGCGATCTGCTGCGACCTTGTTACAGTAATAGGGTCGTGGAGATTACAATTCCACTGAGGTGTAAACTGATTTCTTTCATCCTCTGAACACTGCTGGAACTGAGTCGACACAATAATTTTCTAAAAATTTCTCTTCAGGTTCTCCCACACGAAACTAAATAAGTCCCGTGCAAACAAAAATCGGATAAACAGCCTTACAAAGTAAATAAAATATTCTAAAAGTCAAACATAAAGCAATCATAATAATATTCAAGACCTCAGTACCTTTTGTGGCTCCTTTATGAATATGGAATGATCGCTGATGCTGCATTATTCAAAGCTTGATCGTTTAATTTAACGGCAACTATTTAAAACCACATTAAAAATTAGTGATGCGAAATTACCACTTCACAATGCAAGCGAAAAGTTATTTAAATTCCGAAGCCCCTATTCAAACACATTAAAACGGTTTATGTTATTGTTTTAAAATTAAGGTCGATTTTAACGACCTGGAAAATCGGCTGGAACCTATTTTATCACTGGAAACAATTCCTACACTGATTCAGCTTATAAGACCAAACAGCCTATAAAAGTTGATGCTGATGTGTTGGCAATCACCACAGACGATTCCCCGAAAGTAATAATAAATGCAGGAGGACATAAACGTCAAATAATTTAAATAACTAATAGAGCTGTCACTTCGCTACGATATAAAATACCTCCGTGTTATTTGCCGACGGCAAATCGCAGGTAAGAATACCGGTATCAGCCTCTGTGAGAGGCAGTAGTCTTCTTATTTAATTAAACGGCCATCATTAACCATTGGTTTTTTCAATAATTTGACCAAATTGAAAAAGGCCCTAATTGCCTGCGCACACCTGCACCCGAAAACATGACAAGTTGGTAACTCGTTACTAATTAGATCATCTTCAACCACTTATATGATACGTTGTATTATTGACGTTTTATTCACACGCAAAAATTGGTATTTTTCTTGTGTCACGAAAATGTTATTACGTTTTTTAACAACTTAATAAAATTATGTTAACGTTATATATACGGCATTTTGAACAAGAGTGGCTGACTAAATTAACTGAAAAATTATTAAGCTGTTAAATTTTGTATCATGGGAACTTTGTTAATACGTTTATTAGCAATTCAGTGCAATCATAGGTCACTTATTAAATTAACTTCAAGATTGTGACTGTATCATGAAAACGTTGCCATTATACTTATTAGCAACATAATAAAATTTTGTAGCGATTATTAACATTGTATATACGTCATACTGAATAGGTCTAATGTGTACGTAATCTCAGTATGACCAATTAAATAAACTTCAAAATTGTTTCGACGGTTAAATATTGTGCCATGAAGAACGTTGTTATTACGTTTGTTAACAACTGAACAAAATTATGTAGCGGTTGTTAACGTTGTATATACGTTACCATAATGTTACGTTAACATGCGCGTAATCACTGGGTGGCTGATTAAATTAACTCCACAATTGTTTCGGCGGTTAAATATTGGCCACAAATAGTGCCGGCTTATGTACAACAAGGGATAAACTACCCCTGCTGGACACTTGTCCAGCCAAGTGAGAGATTGCTTCTCGCCGTGGGATCATTATGAAGCTACTGGTCTCGTCCAGGGTTATCAAGTTTGCCGACAAGACGACCTCAAGAGCATTCTGGAGAGGTAGAAAGAGATTTCGTTGAGGGACTCGAGTATGCATATTTTAATTCTGAAATTCCTTTTTAATATAAATCGCATATTTCAGTCTAAATTAAGATTAAGTTTTTATGCTGATTTATCTTTGAGGAGACCGCAAAGTAAAGGGTAGGTTTTAATTTGATCAAGTTGCAAAAGTTTATAAATCACCGAAGTAAACATAAAGAAGATTAATCTGTTTAATCCACCATCAATTTCTTTGGTTTTTTGATCGCTTTTAAAATTTATTTTGTGCCATTCGATTTATGGCTAACCCACACACAGGCTTAAAGGATTAAATGGTTTTAACACAGTTTAATTTTTAACGGCTAGTCTCAGTCTCAGGAAGCAACTGACAATTAAAACCGTTTAAGATTATTAAACTAAACGACTCAGTGTTATTATTATACTTGTAGTATAAAACTGATACTGTCAAGCTTTGTACAAACGTTTAACATTTACCGATTCTATTTATCTCACAAATTGAAATTTAATTGTTAATAATTTATAGATCTACTTTTATTTTAATTCTGCATCAATAATTATTATTTTTTATTATTTTTCATAAATTAGCAGCAGTCCTGTTAGCAGCCATGAAAATAATAGTTAAATTCACTATAAAGTGTATTAATTTTAATAGATCACGTAATTCAAATTGCCATATATGATACGATTCAAAAAATTTAAAGATGGATGCGCCATATTTGAATTTAGCAACATTTTTTGAAATGGAATAAGCAGAAAGTAATTTGCTGTGGTGGAAACCGGAAAAATTGCACTGAGCAATTATCTCACAAATCAAAACAAAACACAGCAACTCAATACGTGTTTCGACATCGTCTAGAATGATACATAGACTACATCAAGTTCAAAGTTTTCTCTTTTACGGTGCTAAATATTTTCATTAGTGTATGGCCTTGTACCCGCCAGGTTTGAACAATAAAATGCTTCTTTTTTTAATTCTAGCCGGAAATTTCAATCGCTCTGTAAAAGTTTAGAAAAAAACAAAAAATTAGTCATGCATCTTTTGAACATTAATGTAAATTAGCATATCAAGCAAGGAATCCATATTTTGATTTATGGACGAATGTTTTTATGTTCGTTACTTCTGTAATTAGAAAAATGTCCATGTGTCACTTGACTGAAAAAATGTTTTTCGCTTTTGATGTTTTTTCGTTATATTAAGCATGTTGTTGTGGACCACCTCCACGTTTCGGAATTAATTAGATGTTTTACCAAGTGTTCCAGTGGAATGTACTGTTGTGATGATTTGGAAACCATAAAAACTACCAGCTGAAGAAAGTGTAGTGGCGTGAATATGACAAACATAAGCTCTGCCGTCGCATACTAGCACATGCTGCTTTGTAAAATAAATAAAAATTAATTATTATAACTCACCCAGTTTAACCAATGTGTCACGAAACAAAGACAAGATGCTTAATCTTCTCACAATAATAATTAAAACACATTAAAACAGCTAAAAGATAATATGACAAAAAAAAACCTGTGTATTGTAATTGTGCTGTTTTAATATATTTTTTACTGTTATTTTTATCTCAGATTTATTAAAAATTATTGAAATTAGCTGCATTTAAAACATTCGTTATTCTTAAAATCCTTAAAAATTAAATGTTTAAATGATTCTTAAAAACTAATTATGTAATTTGATTTCTTTTGTTTGATTTTTCCGCATGAGAACTCATTGATCTGATGCTCTAATAATCATTTAATAGAATGTATCAATCCGATTTTGGATGAAGTGAAAAATATTTTCTGTACATTTTTTGTCATGGAAACAATTATTTTTTATTCAATTTTAATTGTTTAGATGTTTATTTACCTAATAAATTATATCAATATAAATGTTATCTGGATACTGATATGTAATATAAATATATTTGTTGCAGTTTGGTAAGATTGTGCATAACTAAGGAGCAAGTTTAAGTGTTTTGATAAATAAACCACAATTTCATAATTCTGTTATCATTATTTTTGCACCACTTCCTTATAACGTGGGCGTTTGACACAGGAATTGCATATCTAAATACTTGCAAAAGATCGCTGCATGTTATCATCTAGAACTAAAATATAAATCTTTTATCAAAATCTAATAAACGTTTCCGGTTTAAGGACGCTGCCCAAAAGTTTATCAAAATAAATTTTACAATTTTTTCTAGAAAGTCTGGTTTGCTACATCGAAAAAGGAAGTTCAATTTCTGAAAATGGAACGCATTACTTTTCTGTTTAAAAATTTAGTAAAAAGCTGCATTTTTATTTTAAAAATTGAAAATATGTATATAATAATATATAGGTACAGCACTATATCATATGTATGCAAAACATGATTCAAAATTTGAAGCTAAAATTGTTATTCAAATAAAGTTCATAAAGTTAAAAAATAATAATAAATTAGATGTTTAAGGATTAGAGTAGTCGTTTGGCTTCTAAAAATCATAAAATGTGTTTTTAATTTTTATGAAAACATTTAATTTACTCTTCGAAAAATTTTCGGACTAACCAAAAATATTTTCAGCTATAAAATTAAAAATAATCAGAAAGCTCAAATCTTGTGGTTTTTTTTTTGAGATTTCCGATTATTACTTAATTGTTTCCATTTGCTCGAGGTACAAGCCTGTTTTAATTACCCTTAAAATTGCATCATCACTGAACAAAATCTCTGATTCTTCATTTTCAAAAAATTTAGGTTGACAGAGAACGAAACAGCAATACTTAAATTAAATTGGTATAATGTACTTTCAAAAATTATGTAGAAATTTGATGAAATTCGATCAACTTTTAAAGCAATTATTGTCTTTTTGAAAACATGTTGAGATTATATCCCATATACAGGGTGTTTGGGGTATAAGGTAATAAACTTCGCCTGTTGGTAGAATTGGACAAAATAAAACTTTTTTTAAATACATTTTCTTATTATTTGTCACTGTTTTCTAGGAATAATTATTTCAATTTGAAGGACCACTGCTTAACATCCATTGAAATTTCAAAATTATAAAGGCGGCAGTTAACACATTTTTGTTCTACAAACCTTTATACAGTCGCTTGTTACTTTGACGCTTATTGTCAAATTTATTGAAAGGTTCAATTTTGACACCATAACCTTGCAAATACGACGAATCGTGAGGCGAATCAGAAGAATTATTACGAATATTTCGTTGCTGAATTAGCAGACATCCATTTTACCTATGGAGAATCTCATGCCCGAGAAGCAATTTGTCGTTTTCAGGCACGATTCCCCAACAGAAGGCTGCCCGTGGTGAAAATGTTTCTAACCATCTACAGAAGATTACGACAAATCGGTAAGCTGCTTCCTTGCAGGCCAACAACGTCTTGATAGGATCTTGAACATTGAGGAAGATGTTTTGGATGCTGTTTATACGAAAATCCGCGTATAATTATACGACACGTCTTTCTCGAAGATTTGATGTGTCACCTTGGACAATTTGGAGGACGTTCCACCAACAACTTATCTACCCATACCATGTCCAAAGAGTTCAAGTGCCAAGACCCACTGATTTTACTCCTCGGCAAGCATTTTACGAATGGTTTTGTGGAAAATGTAGAAACGATTCTGCATTTACCAGTAGAATTTTTGTTGCTGACGAATCTTGTTCTACTCGCGCAGGTATTGTCAATTTCCATAATGCAAACCCCCATGATTATCATCAGCAGCACTTTCAGGACGAATTTTCAACAAATCTTTGTGTCGGTCTAGTGGGAAATAACATTACTGGACCATTTAAGTTACCTTGAGTTACCCCATCGTTTGAATGGCAATGGTTATTAAGAATTTTTAAGCCACGATTTGCCAGGCTTATTGGAAAACGTGCTTCTACAACTGCGAAGAGAGAATTGGTTTATGTATGATAAAGCTCCTCCTCGTTTTTCACTTAGAGTACAGAACTATTCAAATCGTCGTTTTCGAAGGCGCTGGATAGGAAGGGATGGCCCACATTATCGGCCAGCATGCTCCCCAGATTTAACTCCATGAATTTTTATTTCTGCGGTCATATGAAGGAGCTTTTGTATAGTGATGGTGATGTGTAAACTGTGGAGGAACTTCGGAATCGTATTTCTAATGCAGTAGAACTATTTGCCAGAATGTTGACATTTTGGAGCACACGACAACTCGCTGGGTTGCTTGTGCTACTGCATGTATCCACATGAACGGTAGTCAGTTACAAAATTAATGTTATACCTAATGTTCACCTTTCTTTTTTGTTTCATGGTGTTTATGAAAAGATGTGGTTGTTTCCCTAGTAAANNGATAGGCTTTCAATCAGTGAAGACAGACATTACATCAACATAATAAAAGCAAATTGGAAAAAAAGTTACTAAAAAAGTTGTTAGTTTAACCCTCCCATACCTCTCAGAAAAGTTCGTTATCTCATACCTCGAACATTCTGTATAGTAATTGTTTTCTGTTTTATTTTCTCTTCAGTTTACTAATGCAAATGTTTTGATAAAATTTTGTAATTCTGTAAGTAGACAGATTCTTTTTTTAAATTTTAAATTGTATATTTTAAAAAATATTTATATCATTAGCTTTCAATTCGGATAAGGATTTTTTGTGGTTTTATTGATGTAATTACTCCGTTAAGAAGTACTTGGAAAGAGATTGTTGGACATTGCTCTATTATTCTATTCAATTAATTCAAGTGATTAATAAATAAGTCAATAAATGATAAATTGGTGTATTAATTTAATTTTTTAGTCTCATTAGCTTTTCCCTTAAATTAATGAAAATGATATAAATTTGCCACTAAATATTTCTTTAAACACGCAGCACAAAGCAATGCAAATTTAATAACTCGACAATAAACAATAATGAAGATGAAAGGACAATGCAACTTCAGGTAAAGCAGCAGGTAAGAAGTCTAAGTTTATTTTTCAGTTAACATTTTATGATTTACAATTTTAGTCAATTCTCATCGAAAATTCTTCCTGGTTGAAAGCAGTTATAACTCATTCATTGTCAAAATTATTCCTGACACCTGAAACACTTGTGTCATTACCGACGTTCTTGCAGAAATTTAATTTTAGATGCAACTCATACAAGGTATTATAAATGTGGAGATTGTATTAATCTATAAATTATTAATAAATAAGGTTAAATAAGGTGGACCGCAGATAATTATATTAAATAGAATGAGATTAAAAAAACATATTTTTTTTATGTTACGTACTAAACAAAGTGGTGTGATTAGTCATAATAATTGAAGTTTAATCACGCCATTTTTAATAAAAAATTGCAACATATCAAAAATTAATTTTGCATAGTGAAGTGATTAGTTTGATAAATGCCATAATCATTTTATCTCATTTATGTCAATATCTTGTAGTGACAGCATTCGTCAACAAAAGACGAAGTACACCACGAAGGAAAATTAATTTGATCATAGGGTACAAAAAATCCAACAGGAAAAAGTAACAATAGAGCAACTTTGGACGAAGCAGCTAATGCTGAATTTTCATTACAAGCAATTTCAACAAACTGGTAAAGTTTAGCAGGACTGGATTTTATAGAAATTTGGTCAAAATATGAAAAAACCCAAGTGGCCTCCAAGAGACAAAAAGTTCATTTTCAAAAATATTGAAGAGCGTGATAATAAATTTTGTCAAATTTTTTCATAAATTGGTTTTAATAACTTTAAAATAATTGTATTTATTAGTATCTCTAGTTCATACAGTTTATGCCATCTATTTCGAAAAAGCGGTCGTTAGATACGTGAATGAAGGGTAGAAACTGAGAATCATATTCCAACAGTTTAATTTTATGCTCCCGGAGTTGTGAATTAAAAATTGTGAATTATTTTTCTGTAAATGTGATATCACGTTGGCATCTTTTAAACAAACAGTCTACAGGTACTGGAAAGAACCATAAAATAGTGCCTCGAGTGTCTCGACCAAAGGTGAGAAATAAAAATTTAGCTTAAAAATTAAAAAAATTAATCATAAAAAAGTGATTTAGTTGAATTTTGAATCAAAACGTTTCGGGCGAGCTATTTGTTGAAAAATATTGTTACTTTGTAACATAAATAAATACAAAATTTGTTGATCATAAGATGCAATAAACTGTACCTATTTAGCTGCCCTTGTTGACTTTAGCCGCTTCTGTAGTGAAACTGATTTTTTATTGTGTATAAAATTCGTAGTAGTAAGAAGCAAGTAAAAAGCTATTCAATGAGATGTACTAATGACAAAGCAAAGTCACGTGGTTTTTTCCTAGGATTAAACTTACATCAGCAGAGTCAATCGAGCGTACTATATGAACGCGTCAAAACAAAGAATCAAAACACATTTTTAGCAATTAAGAGCTAAATACACCAATTATATCACGTTTATATATCAGCGATTAAAAACTGCATTAAAATTTTTAGGTTACATTGAGCATCCACTGATGTTATTATATCTGTAGATTTAGATATAACGGTTCTCAGCAGCTTGAATTATTGCACTTACATGATGATAATTATGGAGTATTTACACACTTAAAGTTCAGCCGATATAAAAACGCTTTTCCAATTTAGTTGTCGCTATGATAATCATTATTCGCAAGTGTAAAGTAAATTTTATGAATTAGCTTATTGTTCAACGATAATTTACTTATCTAATATGCACTATGTTGCGATTTTTTTTGCAGCTGATGGAAAGTTAATTTAATGTAAATATGACAGACAGCAATGCAGAGGAAAATTAATTAATTTCGCAAAAACAACACTGCACTGGAACTCAGATGAGGGATTACGCAATGCTCTTAACTTAAATAAATTACGTTATCAATGGAGTAATATTTTTTATTAACTTTACGAACAGTTTTTTTCTAAAAAAAACTACACTTATGTTTTATCAAGAGTCGATTAATAAGTACGTAAAGATAAAAGTTTTTGTGTTTGGGTATTTTATTTTGAATGTTTTAGTAAGTAAAGTGGACCGGCTGATAGTGAAATCAATAAATTATAGTTGCTTATGCACTCGTGGTAAAATTTAACAATAATTAAAATGATCGGTTGTAATTTGCAACATCTGGCAGATGCCAACGAATGCTTTGAGTCTTGAGAGGGAATGAGTGTTAAAAAAGAATTAGCACTGGCCCACGTCGAAGCGTATAATCCGTCACCTACATCCGCATGACCAAAAGTAAACATCGCCCATTATTTATGAAGAGATTGACGATTTGTTTACAAAACATACCTGATGAAGTGGCCGCTGGAGGCCTGCCTCTGTAGGTCCAGATCAATTTTGAAGCAGTTCTGGAACAATGTCTGCACAAAACTGTAGTTTAAAACCCAGTCCGACACACGACACAATCGCACAATTAATTACAATGTCCCTATTGTCAAAGATAATGGCAACATTTACTGCATAGGTGTAAATACGTGTATCCCACCGAAAAGCACTGAACTCTATGCAGTTGTGGCATGATGTTAAGGTGAGTTCTCACTGGGCATGCGCCCCTTGGAACCCCAAACGACGTCCAATGGGCTCCATAGGCGGAGTTTGAGGCATTATCTACACAAGTTGTGGTTCGAATGGTGAATGGAAACGCCTCTTGATTGTTATGTTAATTTTTTGTCTCTTATTCTTTTATACAGGTGTTTTTGAATTGTGCTGAGTATACTATTTTTTGTGTGTGTTGTTGTTGTTGACAAAAGGCATGGATGGGAGCGAATAGCCTCTTCTTTCTGTACGGTCGCACCATCAATGGGTGTCAGTTTCAAAACGTGAATGTTGGGATCATCTCAAGTGCACGCTGGTATTGTGCCACTTTTTAATTAACTCACTTTACGCAGATCGTCATGGGAAAAGCGCTTCTCCAGCCGCAGTTCTGATCTTTTACATAAGGTCATTTTGGCGCAGAACTTTTGTTCTAAGCGAAAGGGGAATTATTTCGTTCAAAACAAGTGTTAAAGCTCTCGCAGCTTCATAATAAAATATATAAAGCCATTAAAAGAAACATAAACAATCAGTTTCGGAAGAACAATCTGTGTTAATTAGAATCTGTCAAACATATTTTTGAATTAAATTAAGAATGTTACTTAAATTATGTATTCATTTGTTCACCTAAATTTAACTGACGAAATAAAGAGAATAGGCATTAATTAATATTTTTAATAGGAAATCCTACAAAAAAGGTTTTGTGCTGTTCCAACATTTATTCACGTGTTCGCAAACATTTTACAAAAATGTGCTAAGGCTTTATAAAACACATCCATGTCAAAGACTTACAAAAAAAAAAACCTTTTTTAGTTGATTTCTTTACCAAAACTTTAAAAAATGAGCTTTTCTCCATTCTAACAACTTCTACTTTGATAGTCCTTTTGTTCGCTATTTTGTAAATTCAAAGAGGATCACTTTGAAACCAACTGTTATAAAGTATATTGTTATAATTTTTTATTGAGTGGAGTTGTGTAGAATAATTCCGGTAGAATTCGCCTACTCTAACATTTTTAAAAATATGTATGCTGAATGTGTTGAAATAATATTGCAATTTACTAAAAATTTCTTTTGTATATTAATCGATCTCCTTGTTAAAATATTTTACAAAAAGTGCTTTGGAAGCGTTTTTCCTAACTGTCGTTTAAATTGTGTTATAATTTTACAAGGAGCTAAACGTCTATTTTGGTCTTATTCCTCGCCGCTCCGTTTTTAACAATTGATGCCACGTGTGAGATGGCTCTTGAATATACTACCTAATAATTACTAAAAATTTTGGAAAATTTTTTAATCAAGTATTTAGCTTTTCTTTCTTGACAACAGCATCCATGTGTTAATTTTAATAAAATCCGGCTTGAACTCCGAGCTACAGATGGGTCAAATATATAATATGAAATAATTACATCCGCATTTCCTCACTATAAGAGAAAATTAACTAAATCCTGATTATACTGTTTTCGAGTCATATGTGTATGGAAAATGGGCTCTGTATAATTAATTAAAAATTCCAGAATATTCAAAATTTATGATAGATAATTGTAGTGGTGTGATTTAAATATACTTTTTTCAGTTGTTTAAGTCAAGTATTTTTATTTTTTCTGTAGAAGAGTGTAAGTAAAGCCAAAAATAGTTTTTAAATAACTTGGTTAATAACAGAAAAAAAATTTTGGTACTCTAGAGACCTCA
This sequence comes from Asbolus verrucosus, assembly GCA_004193795.1. Classification (NCBI taxonomy): domain Eukaryota; kingdom Metazoa; phylum Arthropoda; class Insecta; order Coleoptera; family Tenebrionidae; genus Asbolus; species Asbolus verrucosus. Next base: position 907 of record QDEB01025199.1, on the reverse strand, counting down.
GTCGATATGTTACTAATTATAAGTTATATATTTCAAACTCTTTTGATATTGCCCCTTCTTCTATTTTTATTTTTTACTCACAAAATTCATATGAAGAGCGTGTCTGGAATTCTTATTGAGTTAATTGTTAATGAATTGTTTATATCCTGATGTAAAGAAAAAATTAAAAACATAACGGAATAATGTCTAAAAATTAATTAAAAATAAGTCTTTAGAGACTCTATAATTGATGACAGTTTATGTATCTCTTATTATTTATAAACTATTGTTAATAATATTTCAAAATTCTATCAAAATGTCAAAAATTTAGTTATGTATATGCTTTGCAAACTATTAATTCAGATTTACAATTTATAATATTTTGAACGAAGGATACTCATTTTTTTCTTTATGTGCTTAGAGATTGCTGCACACAATACTATATCAACATTTTGTTTGTCTATGGTCACTCTTGATATTACGAATTGATAAGAATAAGTTGCAAATGTATACAATTTAAATTTCAAAAAAATTTCAAAAATGTGCATATTTTTAGAAACAGAATACCTATCTTTATTTAGAATGAAATACAGTTTTTTGAAATTTCAGTAGATGTGCATGTTCCGGTAAAACTAATAAAGTAATAAATCTGTCACCTTTCCGATAAATATTTTTTTCCAACGTCAAGTGTGCAAGTGACATTTCTGTCACTCAATTTTGAAAAGAAAGTAGACGTTTGCATCACAAGTGAGGAAAGTAATTATTTTCCTCACTAATGAGGAAAATGATTACTTTCCTCACAGTTTTGCATTCATTAATTGAATTTTATTGTTTACTGTGACCATGGTAACGTGATTTTCAAATTTCACTTCTCTCTTGATTTATGTAAAATAATTGATAATAAATATGTAAGAGAACCTGAAAACTT
>QDEB01025113.1:8909-24474 GCA_004193795.1 Asbolus verrucosus | reverse complement strand
AAATAACCAAGAGATTTGAGGGGGATGTGTTTGAGTCGACCCCTCCTGTACCTAATTTTATCTTGAATCTTTAATTAGTACCCAAAATATAAATGGGTACTACATGAAAAGATGGCTGGATACTTTTTTTGGAAAAAATTAAGCCGCTCGCCTACTTCGTAATTACTTGGTAATACATTATACATTCTGGGATCCAGCCTATTGTAGTCAAATTGTTAGAACTCGAAACGTTGGTTGGTATCAAGATAGTGATAAGGATCGTTATGTAAATAGTAAATACAACACATCAACGTATCGACACATGAATGCAGCCCTAATTGTGGCTGTTTAAACCTAGGTTTATAGAAACATAAACTTGTTTGACATCGCGGCAATTTATGGTTATGCTGTCAACACATTGTAATATCAGTGGTGGTGCACTAAATGCAGAATATTAATGACTGTAGTTTTAAAACCTAGATATGACAACGAGAGTTTGCTCGGTGGCCGATGCTTGTCCATTTGATGCGTAAGTGTCGGCCGGTTTAGATCGCATAACGCACGCTGTTCACCAGCACGGTGCATATGTCGATAACCGGAAGAAGGAAACGATGGTTCCGGTCCACTTGGCAGGGGTGTGTACTTAGCGTTACATGGTGCTAACTCGTTGTCGCGTTCCGCGCTTTTTTCCTCGCCCCTTTATTTAATAAAACACACGGAGGTACGTTACCGTCTAATTGATATTCCAACTGGTCGGTTTAATGAACCGTACGAAATTGGCGCTAGTTTTTACAACTTCCCCTTTACGGTTTAATGAGGCGGTTACGACAACTAGGAGGACAGTTTCAATTTTACGACGACGCTGGCGGGTGGTTTCAGATGTGGCGGCGTCGGCGTCACTTGGGACGGCGTGCCGGCACTTTCTCCATCAAATTCGATAAGTTGATGCGTGGTTGTCGTGCAACCAGCAGATAAATAATATAGAGGAGCGGGGATCCAGTGCGAGTCGGGATGCGGCGGCTTCGGTCCCCGGGGTAGACCAAACATGACACTTCACTTTCGACTGAGGGGCCCACACCATGCAAAAAATATGGAAACACGACACCTCTGACGAGCTGGGAAGGCTGGCAGGCAAGCCGATCATCTCGTCTGCCTGCCCCAGAACCAGCCAAGGTCGTGGGGAGCGCACCCTCGTGCAACACTCGTCTCGCTTAATTTTGGAAATTACCAGATGGCGTCAAAAATTCACCCGAGAGGAGGAAAAATATCCGTCGCGGCGAATTTCGGAGCTTGGGTCGAAATATTTGCTAAAATCCGACATCAGGTTACTGTTCTCCATTCAGGTGCTCTGTTTTCTCGACGACGCAACTCGTGTGTGGGGATTATTCCTAGAATTTTGATTGTTGGCAAGACTGACACGTTCTAGAACACTTCAAATACGACAAAATTCCAGTCTTTGTTCGAACAATACGCATCAATTAATTTGCATGATGGGAACTGTTCAAAACCAATTTTCAGGGGCAAAACCATGACATGTTATCCAAATGTTTAACCACCTAAAGTTCAAGTTGGCGTAATCTGTTGGTTGCGGAAGAATAACAATTTCATTAAAAACTAATCTGATGGCGAACAGTAAAAAGTTTCTTCTCAAATCATTATATTCATGTTTTACAAATGACAAGTTAAAAGAATGGAAAACATTTTTCACTTGCAAGTGATGAGTCATATTTTGTACTGCTGCGGTGACACTCAGCTCTTCATTCCAAATTTTTACATTGTCAAATAAGGATTGGTGACTCCAAATTAGAAGCAACAGCGATTTCAAAGTGAAAATAGTTCTAAATTTAGTACCTAAAATTCTATATAAACAAACTACCTCATATTCGGTAGACTGTAATGAGGCAAATGCGCATGTGTCTAACCAAGTGAAAATATATTCAAGTTACACTAAAAATTTTTGTAATGCTGATTTTTTTTTAATAAAAAATGGAGGCATGTTTAACCACTCTCATTGCAAGTCGAAGGTCCCATTAAATGTCATATCTATGCCCTTAGTTAATAAATAACATCTACATTTTCAGACTTAGCCTACTCCACGTTTCTCGTCTTCCCTAATTTGGTAATTCCTGATTATTTGCTTCAAGTAACGGTGGAGCAGCACACCGATGACTGCTCAAATGCTGCACGTTAATTGCGATAGCTGCTGTAAATCGATTTTTATTAGACGACGGAACATTTTTGCAACGGCTGCCTTATATGAGATGCTCATTAAAGTGTGATTTTTCTTTCGACAGTGATAAAACAATAAGCAATGGAGTTGTCTTGTGTAACAATGAAACAAAAGGTTGAGTATCCACTTTCCCTTTATTGTCCAATTTGTTTCTGTCGGATCTAGCGCAAAATCGCGAGTTAGGGTTGTTAATTCTAGAAAAGTAAAAACCGTGATAATCCACATTACGGGATAGTTTGGCCGTGGCGGCGGCGATCTGGACGTATTTTTTGCCGTCATTCGTGCCGGTGGAAGGGCCGAGATTAGCAGTTGGAGATTTATAATTCTGTGGACGCGAGGATCTAATTTTATTCGGCAGTAACGGTTAGGGAGGTCGTCCGGAGGAAGGAACAGAGCACAAAAGAAAGTCGAGACCACCGTTAAAGTAAAAAGCGTAATAATGGGCGTAAAGCAGCGTTTTGTTTTTAGTCAATTTGACAACACAATTAACTCGTAAAATAAATGCGAAATCTGCTACAGAGTATGTCTGGTGTACAGTTACGGTTATTGTGCGATCGTAACATTTTTATGGTTCTTATGAAGCGCGGTGTGTCGAAGCGACAACGTCTGGAGCTGCAGGTCGGTTCTGAAGACTTCGGGAGCTTCGGCTACCGCTCGCTTAATGAGTGCCGATAATTACAACACCACTCCCACACGGCGTACTCTCCCTCCTAATAAATATGTTTGCATTCAGCTGACACGTAAACAGGCCTGTTATTATGTCGTCAATTAAAAACATATTATAGTTAATTCACGTCGCGGAGCTGGAGCTGGATGTATGTGGGTCAGTGTCGATGGGCCGCACTTGATTGATTTATGGACACTCGCTGGGATCTTGGTCGGCGTGTCCTCGGCAGGTGGCGCGAAATCCCCGTCCTGTCAATTACGCCGTTTCCGGGAGCGTCGAGTGAATTTTATATGCGAATAATTTCGACGGTGACGCTCTCTAGTTAATTTGATGGCGCTCCGTTTGAAAGCGTCCCTCTCGATTCACATAATTGACTTTTAACTAAATGCTAGAAAATGGATAAGTCATGTATGGGGGACTAGTAACAAATCTAATCTACGCATCAGCCGAATTACGAATTAGCAGTTCCCCGGGGGCTGCCGGCAGCTATACGTATTTATCCAACAGTCACTCAGCCCTCGCTCCCATGCAAATGCCAATTGGCCACTTTCGAGTTAATGCGCGAGGCTACATGCAGATCGCGAGCAACCCCATCGCAGCGTTTGGCGTCTTGATCCGATTTGGACGGCGGAATAACGAGCTTGCATCAGGGTCGCCGACTCGGCACAGATTTATTTAATTTCCGGATGGTAATGAACGACAACCGGGAGCGTTCGAAAACGGTGCGGGTGTTAATTGCGACCGTGATCTGTTCTCGGCCTCGCCATGTGGGACGACTAATGAAATCACCGCCGTCCACAACTGTCTCTAACAACGTTACCAACTTCCGATTGTCCTCCCAAATCGAATCAGCCGAACAAAATCTGCGACGCATTACCCGGACCCGGTGCGTTTTTGCAACCGAAAGCATCGCTTATTCCGGACATGACTCGATTATTCTGTTTACAAACAGCGCTCGGCCGTGTCGAGCATAAGAACCGCGCCAGCACTCGAAGAGGCGAAATCGCGACGATTCGACACACGCCATGTGGACGTTTACGACCGTTCGCAGTTGCGCTGCGCCGATGGTGTTGTCGGCGACATGGTGGTTGGAAGTGCAGAGGACGCCGACCTTGCCTGTCAAACTATGAGCGATGACGTCAGCTCCATATGGTAATCGAATCAGCTGAACGCATGTTGAATCGGACGCATCGCTCGGATGTAACGTACACAAAGACGAAGACTTCCCCCCGGCGAACGTCGCCGGCAGAAGGAGTCCCGCCGCGAAACTGCGAAATCCTCGGGATTGGTCCTCGGCGGAATCATTCTTCGTCGGTTTGAAAATCGCCCGCTCGTTTAACGTAGGAGCGTGCAGGAGCTGAACGAGTGCGATGGGGGAGTACAAACAAATAATAACCACCACCGAATTGCGAACATCTGGCGGTGACGTCCAAACAAAAACGGCGTGCGGTGGCCGGCCAAAGCTCGCCTGCTGAAGACATCTCTCCTGACAGCAACGCACGCACGTCCCCCGTATCGCCGAAGGGTGTGTACCTTGATTTCAATGGGAGGTGTAGGGTTACGACTGTTTCCTCTTTGTGCAGGACTCCTCCGCTCGGCCGGTCTTATCGCGCCGGGCAGGATAATTAAATTTGTCGGGGTGATTTATCGGCGGCGACCCGGCGTTTTCGCGACGGCGTCCTATCTGATCGGGGACCTTGACGCATCGCTCCCAGGTGCCCAGTGGCACCTGCATGACGTCGGACGGCGGCGTCGCCGGTCCGTCATCACGGTCCATTTAGGGCCAAGTCGTCGGCGTAATGGGCCGCTGCTCGATGGGGCAAACAATAACCATCCGTTCTGCTTAGGAGAGATTGATTCCGGCGGGTGGGAAGAGAAGAACGGCGTCCGTTCGGTCCGCGCGCACTATTTCATTTTAATGGTCCCCGCGGCCCTGGATTCCATTAAACTGTTTCTCGTGCGAAGTTTACTTTTGCCACTGGGACCATTAGTTTGATGCAGCAGGAAACAATCCTGCCAAGGACCGGGATTGATAGATGGACCCGCCGCCGTCTCGGCCTCTTCCTTCTGCTGGCTCGGCAACACATAACTCAGACGGGTCGGACCCGTTCGAAAGCACCCCCACACCCCACGAGCCGCATCGATCGACCGGGAAAAATCCGTCGTGTGTGTGTNNCGCCAGCTGTATCAGGTTTCGGCCGCATAATAAATTGAACAAATCCACCTGTTTGCGAAAGGGAAACTCTTCGGGCGATTACAAGCCATCAGTGTCTCCTGAATTAGGCCGTTTGGAGGGAATCGCTTCCCGCTCTCGCTCTCGAATCGCAGCTCTGCGTTTTACAAGCTATTTGAAGTCAATAAAATGATAATGCCCCAATAAAAGCGGCGCGTAGAGCATCGCGCGGGGACGCCTTCCTCCGTCTAAGTGATTCCGAGACGATGCAAATTGTATCAGGAAGGAAAGGAAACGGCGATACCGACTCTCCGCGGCGGAAATTCGCAGATGCGACGCGCCGTCAAAACTTCCACCGATGATGCGCGCCTGATCGTTGCCCTTGCACTATAAATACCGCGTTAATTATACCGCTCAGACGACAACCGTGCTCGCGAGACGTTATTGGCAGCACGGTGCCATCCCTGCCGTGAAGTATTCTCATTTTGAGCGCCTTCCAAACCACAACCTGGCTTTCACTCGCCGGCCGCATACCGAACGCTCGCTATTTTTACACCCTCAGCGGCGCGACACTCCTTCGCCTCGTCACGCTCCGAAGGAGACCAACAAGAACCAGTCCGCTCGGCCGCCGGACGCTCTTCCGAAATTAACGGCACCTCCGAGCCTCCGACCGAAAAAACGCGCCGCCACTGGGCGGTCTGAGAATAGTCGCGACGGCGGCTCGAATTCGACATCTCCGGAACTTCCAGAGTCGACGGCCATCTGGTGCAGCGACACCGAGACGCCGTCTCCAGCGCTCCAGGTAGTGCGGAGAGCTGGTGGCGGTTCATCGAGGCGAAAAAGAAGCCGCAACGCGGGGGGATGCGTAACTCGACCCCTCGTCCGCATCGGCGATGCGTCAGTCTAAATTGACACCAATTACCAGCAAAACTCCCTGCTTTGAGCTCCCCCTGCTTTCGCAAACAGCATCACGAAAATGAGCTAATACACTCAGCGGCGGCGTCCCTCCGCCGCCAGACGTCGATCAAATGGACTAGCATCTTCGGCCGACGACTTCCGATCGAAGAGAAGAAATGGTACTTACGACATCCGGCGTGCTTGCCCCGTCCGTGTGAGAGGTCGAGTCCGCGTTGCTCCTGGTGCCGCCGTCCCCGTTCGTGGAACCTGTCAGCTCGGGCGGCTTGCCTCCGTCCCTCTCGTCTATCACCAGGTCGATGGGCATTTTGCCTTTCAAACAGCTGATATACCGATGGCAGAAGTTATCACACAACTCGTGGACCTGCAACACAAAGAACGATCAGCTCCGGTCGAGACTGGGCAAAAAAGCCGGTCGGGAATAACGGCCGGGCCACGGGCACGCTCTATGAAAGCGAGATGAACTGATTTGCATGCCGAGACGAGCGTGCTTCCAAAAACCGTTCCGAAAGAACGAACTCACGCTACAAACAGACCCGGAATGCGTTGTCAAAATATAATTAATGATCGAATTTCTCTCTATGCGGCTCGAACTGCGCACCGAACAGATCTGGAGGAGTTCGATCACCGTCGAAACTGACTGGCACGGCGACATGTGCCATTGCATCTTTTCTTCTTGCATAATCAATCTGGTTGTGATGGCGCAAAAAGAACGAGCTCGCGATGCACAAAGCTTTTCTCCCCACTGAGACCGGTTCGGGGCGCAGTGCTACATGCACAAATACAATAACATAATGGGATTGTGTTTGCTTTTGCATATTCGGACGACACTTAACTCAAATGGAACGGACGTAATGCGATGATTCGACTAGCTGGTGCCATCTTTTAGCGGATTAATATACAGCGCGTTGTTTTTCCCGAGTTTGCCGGGGCACCGAGTGGACATTATGGTCGGCGCGGTTAGGTGTCCAGAGGCACATTTCCTTATCGGTCCACGGAGATAAGTCGGGTTCGAGTTCCTAAAAACGTGTCCGTCCCGCACAGTCTTAATGACACGGAATAGGCCGTAAATTAGGATCCCCTGTACGTAGATTAGATATGACCTGCAGCAGGGGGACCCCTCGGGGACCCACCTCGGTCGCTCGTTTGCATTCGTCCGTGTTCCAAGATGGCCGGCAAAGACGTCGTCTGTCTGGGGTAACCGGTTATGTGCATTTACCTTGCAACAAGATTATAATATCGCAACGCTGCGAGAGAGATGGACCGCTCGATAGTGTCCCCTTTTAGCAATTTAAATGCGGCTGCGAATGCAAAGCGATGCGCGATGGCCATCCGGTTGATCGGACCGCATTCTGCCGCGTGCAATTTCCATATTTTTACATGTCGGTCTTTTAATACGGAGAATCCGAGACGGGCCCCCGGGAGGCTCGGATGTGTAACCCGACCGGTGCATTGTGACGATGTCGCAGCCTGTGTTATCGATCTAGCGACGGCCTCAGCCGGCCTAATTAGCGACGACGTCGTTACGATCGTTAGGGCCGTCGGGGAAGGCACCCACGGCTGAAAATCACAGACCGCGACAGCCAACCGGAGGCTTCACCATTACCCAATTGTCTTGGACGAGAGCGTCTTTTCTCGTTTTTCGAAGCGTTTCTTCTTGTGCGTTTCATTCGAAAAATAATCTGACATCCGAAACACTTTATAACCGCGATGTACTCAACAGTCGAACAAGTTTTTTAGACGATCTTAATGCATCTTTGTCTGTTCGGCCGTTTCATGTTCACCAAAACACAGTACATGCATGTGGGAATGTCTGTATTTTAAATAATTATGTATTACAAGCACTATTATATCACAAGAATGGTAATCTATTGTGTTCCGTTTTCGTAATTTAAAACACATTTGTACGGATTCCCAGTCGTAATTAAAAGTGCTCCAGAAAAGACCGATTCTTGGACGTATCTATGCGAAATCTTTGAATTGAATGCGATAGCTATCCGGTCGCTGAATGTTAATTTCGAAAAAATCTGCTCGCTTCAGACATCGTTAGTTAAAGATAAACCAATTATTATTTTCATTGGTTTCATTGAAAACGATAAAATATGCTGGACTATAACTCATAATTTCAAACTAATCAATAGGCAAGCACCTGTCAGACAGTATCAGCTTCTGTCAGTGATATTAATTTTATAGGTACGGATAACGACTTTTGAATGGAATATGAAATACCAATACTACCATTAAATATTATGAAAACGCCGCATGCCACTTTATAAACATCAGTTCTGAATAAATCTTCTAATTATAAGGAGCAATTTTTTGCGGTTTTATCTCGACCATTTTTGCTTTCTGTGTGTTCTTTCGAACAATCTCGAGAATTCCAGTCAAGCTTGGCTTCTGAAGCATTTACCAGCCACAATAAAATGCAGCGCAATAACTTTTGTTTAGATAAAGCGTATTAGAAAATAGCTGCATAATAAGTGTATTATTTTTTCTAGATCTAATTAAGGCAGATAGACACATCTCATTAAAATTTTTCACGTGATGAGTGCAGTTAATAAGTTGAGGAAATATCTAGGTTTATAACCGTGCATAGTAACACGAGGCAGCCCTGTATGAAACGGCGACAACAAGAATGATGAAGATTCTGTGTAGATGTCAATTTCAGCAAGTGTTCCATAAAACGCCACAACAAATTTGACGCTTTCGATTTGAGATTGCAGCTGAAAAGTTTCCCTTGTGTTCAGATGCATACACACACAAAATTGCCAAAGTTGTTACTTATTTTCGACTGTCTGCATCGAGAGCAAGCGAGGTACTGCTTTATAAGTTCTTCCGAGATCTCGAACGTAGACGAATTATGAAGTGATATGTTTTCGGTGGAAATTCCGTAGCTGCGGGGAGGATAAATTCTCTTCGACTGCCGATGCACACAAGTATCAGTGCAACGTTAACATACCCAACTTTATCAGTCATCAATCATGCTTAGTTGTAAAATCATAATTAACATCGTTTCAAATTGCCGTCATTTATCCTTAATGGTACTGTAGGCGGAAAGATTTTATTGAATTTATTAGAAAATAACATTTTTGGTTTTCTCGATGGTGACTGGTTTTTGTAAAAATGTTTTGTTTAAAAAATGAGCTTCTAAACGAAGAAAAAGTATCTCAACGGAGGTTCCATTATTGCAATTTGCTCTGCGCGCTGCATGTTCGTGGCGATGACGGAGCTCCGGAGAAAATCAGGTGGGTAAGAATTTAAAAATATGCGTATGCAAACAATCGAGGGAAAAACATTGCTCGAAAGAATCAGAATTATGCAAGCCTTCGGTATTTGCTCGGTGTTTAAAGCGCATCTATCTAGTTCCGTGATCTGCCTAATTGCCACGATGGAAGATAGGTAAAAGAAACGTTGTTAATTAAAACGTCTATAGAGTCGGATTGTTATAATTACGTTAGAATTTATTGAATACACACTTTTTTGTATTTCATACATGTGGGTTATCTCAGATCTTTGTGTAGCTATCTCGAGGAACATGCACGCAGCACAGTTGCGTTAATAAATGCTAAAGACTCATTTCGAAATGGTTAGTAAATTGTAAGAAAACGTTTCGCTGATTTCGGTCTAGAACGGGAACATTGTTGCGGAAAGAGCGCTGTCGCGTGTTCGCACCTGCCGGTAGATGTTATCTTTGATGTACGACGAGAGCCTTACCTTTTCCAATTCTAAGAGGTGAAACCGAAGTACTTGTATAGCCTGGACCATCTGAAACAAAAATGACGTGAGTAAAGTGACTGTGCGATTACGGCTACTTGTAACAATGAACGTCGGAGTTTCATTGTATAAATCAGTGCCTTCCGGTACGAATTAGCGTTTTTTATCTGGTGGGCGTAGGTGAGCGATCACAATGGACGGACGGTTCACGAAACAGAAAATCGGCCGTAATGGCCGGAATCGTGGCCGTCTTCCAGTCCCGGAGCGCGGTGGCCCCGCGACAATTTCACAGATGTTAAGGTTTCAGGTGCGGCCGCGATTTCGCGGACCACCCGCGCGATGGCGTGGCGGGCCATAGGTCAAATAAACGCTCGGCGTAACCCCGTGGTTGACGGCTGTTTCGACCTGTTAAAAATTAGATTTGTTGCGTGTGGTACTCGGCTCCACGGAACGTTATCGCACACTCCACTGGATGCACAACAATACGCTCTTAAACGGAACATTAACACCAAACACTCGTTAAAAACATCACGTGGTCGGACTCTTCATAAACAAACTTCGCGTTCCCATAGAGTCCAAGTCCACGTCGAGGTGCAAATTGCATCGGTTCTCATCGCCTACGTATTATTTTCTTCTCTAATCAAGCGTCGCTCTAGACGCAAACTTAATCGCAAGCCTATTTTATTTGAGTAACAAACTATGACTCGATCGCGGCAAAAATTATAATTGATCCATTTCAGGCTCATATATTTCGCACGGCACTCGATAATTTAACGGTGTGCTGTCGGCGGCGCCATTTCCTTTATAATAAATACGTGCGAGAGAGCTAATTCGTCAATAACGTTGATTTACAGTCAATAAATTCAAAGTTCCCGCGCCCGCGTTACTACCAACATAACTCACCGTTAAGTACAGGCGGTAATCGCTCATATTCGGGTGTAAACAAGGGGCGGTCGGTAATCTTATGACGTTGTAATTCAACCCCGCATTACATCGACTAATATCGTTACTAACTGAATTTAATTACGGCTGCCGGTGCAACCCTTCCCGCATTAAAAATAATTTAAAGTGCGCAGTTGTTCTCGCGGGAGCCGTCGTAAATCACCGGCCCTTCTCCGTCATCTCCGACACCTACCGATAATTAAAATCACCGACGACAAATCCGTTACCAACCACGAAAAAATCCGTGTCCCAATCGGGTCGTTAGGTTCGCCAGAAGAAGAGACGTTAAATAAACGAATTCGTCAAAGTCTCAACAAAGAAACGTTTATATTTCGTGGATGGTCCGTCTTGGTCCTTTTTTTTTCTTTATCGGCCTTCCGCTCCAACAACGGTCTGAACTCACTATTCTAGAGAGGTAAAAAAGCGACTGGTTCAGATCGTCACGTGTCCTTGTACCATAAACAGCCTGCTCGGATGGAAATGTTGCTCGATATCTGATGTAAATATAAATAACATCGACTCGAATATCGGGGGTGGCCATGCAACCATACCAACACACTCACACAAAACACACACACTATACCCACTTTAAAACCTCTCGAAATTCTCCTGTGTTGTATGTTGTAAATTAATTTTACAGTTGGCTCGAATTACCGAAACCATAAATCGGGTCCATTGCATGTCTACTTTTTTATCAGCAAATAATAGAGGCTCGATTAGATATGCATGTTACAACTCAACTGAGCACACGAAAGCAATTGGATACTTACTAATGAATCTACCTCGGGATCTGCTATGTAATAGGGCTTTTCTTGTCGGATCTGCAAAAGAAAATCCAATTAGTCTCCACCAATCAAAAAAACCGAACTAACACACTATTACGGTTATGATTTTTTTGCTGTATTCTTTAGGCACCTCAATCTGGCTCGATTTTATTATCGTTCTTTCTCTCATACCTACGGAGAAATTGTATTTTCTCTACAGTTCTTTCCAAATTCTGGGTTCAGTGCAGTGTAGCAGCAATTTTGTTTGATTATTTTGCCAATAAAGTCTCAAACAGAAAGCCCTATTCTGTTCAGAAGTGAAAATATTCAAATTATTAATTCGCTTATCTCAAAACGAGGTTGAAGACAATTACTGTCATTATCGTAATCGTCCAAGTTTACCTTAAATATATATGGCGTAGCAGCACTAAATGTAAGCAGATGGTATCCAAAGTATTTTACAATAAAATATCTTGTGTACGGTTATGGTTATTGTACATTTTAATCAAACTGTTTCCTTATGTAGAAAATTAAAACTACGTAATTAAAGCCAGTTTAAATAAATTTGGCTGATGGGAAAAACTGGGATTGCATTGAAAATTCTGAAGCGTCATGATTGTATCCGGCAATTCAGCATGACATATGAAAATGAAAATGCACTGTCAGTTTTTTCCATCGCCTTATGTTTTCGGGCACCTTTCATTGTAATTTGTGCTAATTTTGCATTTTAAAAAACATGCAGCACATGGAAAAAAGTAACAAATTTGTTTCAATAAAAGTTATAGAGTGCTATTAAAAAAAAATTGATGTTCGTTGTTCAAAAATGTTTTAAAACTTTTTAATTCCACTGTGCCACTTTCAAATAAATGACACCATCAAACAAGAGTGAATATCAAATTTCGATGCAAAAATTTCAATAGTTTCTTAAAAATTCAGCCTTAAATAGGGCAATTCAAATATTTTGACATTGAACTTGGCCTTGTCTAAAATATTTTTCACTTTTGTCTAAGAAAAACATTAAAAACGAAAAGATAAAAGTATTTTTGAAGCGGAAATTCACTCGATTCAAAATGGTCTGTAAATTGTTTCCTTTGAAATTTTGAAAGCTTTCGAGCAATCGCCTATACTCGACATATATGACTCTAACCGGTTCCTCACCAGAGTAAATTAGGCTCTAAACTGGGCTCTGCAATTCATATTTTACGATGGGAGTCGCAAGAATCACGACATCCACCGGTAAATTTTTAAATAATAAGTTACAAGAAAAATAAATCGCTCCCAATTACACAAGATTCGGTACTTTTGCAATACAACTAATTAATGGCCAATAATTATAGTGGTCCATTGCCAAATATCCGATGTTATCTTTGGTCAAAAATCATGCAGTGATTTAGCAATGAACTGATTACATATCTCTCAACAATTTTTCTAAAATGCAAGACATGGAAAATTTCGAAATTCTTATATATAATATAGTGTTGTTGTATTTGTCTAGCGAGTAGCTTCTTATATTAAGTACTGTTAAAATTAACTTTGAAAAAAAATTGTAACAAACCACTTCGTTTTTACATTTTTGTAAAACGTTTTTTCCTTTCATTTGTTTGTTTGCTTGTGTGTCCGTAAACGCAACTTCCAAGAACCCACTGTAAATTTCCGCCTTTTTAAAAATTTGTTTGTTTTAGAAACGAGAAATGCAGTACAGACTTTGTTTAAACTCCAAACAGCACACAGGCACTGGTGTACCAAGTTAATACGTTGTTTTTGAAAAACTTGTACGCTAGTGATTTCTAAAAAAGAACCACGAACTGAAAACATTCGCAAAAATATAATTAAAAAGGAAACTCTTTCAAACCCTTAATAGAGTTAATACAATGAAAAGAAAGCGGTTTATTTACATTTTTAGAAATGTTTTCTTCCATTAGAGCTATTTTAGTCAACTGTCTAAACTATACTCGGTGTAATCTCTATCGCTCACAAATTTACGATTTTTTAATACCTTTTCCTTGTTTCTTTAACCCGGTGATAAATTAGTTTCATGAAGAATGGGTAGAAGCCAAACTACACAACCCCAAGTCCGATTTAATTTTGAGCGTGCTGTAAACACCTAACATTTTAAATATTGCCGATAATCGGGGGAGGAAATTGCAGAAAATTCATATTAGATTGAATATTTTGATAATGACGGCGATATATGCAGATATCCGAATGAGAATGTCCGAAAACGTCGGATTGGGGTGTAGTCATCGTTTAGCGGACGTTCCGTCAGTTGGGTGCAAATGGGTATAATCTGGATGACATCTGAAATTACATGGGTCCTTTTTGGTTATTAAGTTGTCGTCATGGCCGCCTGCATAACCTAGCTGTAACACCTTCCCCAACAAAACGAGCGGCTCCGAGTCCGCCAAGAAAATAGCTATAATTATAATAAAAACTGGATAAAAAGCGGTTAGGGCACGTGGACGAGGGGCGGTGCGACCTCCGTCTAATTACATCTTACCATCGGATCCACCTTTATCGATGCTTTTCGATCAAGCTCCCTCACTTTACCACAATTTAAGGAGCTTAAGTGCGCCGCACTTTCGGCGATCGGCGAAAGTGTTGGTCGGAATCAATTTTACGGAGTGTTAATTAATTTTTTTTTTTTCAGCATTGTTGCTGAGTCTGCGGGCAAAAGCGTTGCTAAATATGTAAAACAGCCATTAACAAATAACGAGCTTTTATAATGAACGAGCGACGTACAAGCCAAGTAACGTAAACATAACGGATGTCTTTGCGTTTTTATGCAATTTTCAATTAGCGTGGCTGTAGCGAATGCCGATTTAAATGGATTGCAATGAATATAAATTTCAATGGCAAACGTTTCCTTGATGATACGCAGCAGAGAGTACCGTAAAACGAGCAAACACAAACAGGTCGTCAATAAGTCTTTTATATTCCGATTACGAACATTACAAGTTTCTAGAAACTCCGAACCGATAAGACTCGCGGAAAACGAGCCCATATTCCAAAACGGTACCGTGGAGAAAAAGGAACCTGCATCATCACGATGGAGAGGTGTACAAGCATCATGCCATATACAGCACTTCGTCATGTGTTGGGATTTCACATTTCTCCGAATGGTTACAACATACCAATATAAACCCATTTTCTCATGACATTCATTCATGTTACTATTTCTCTATGCTCTATTATCAAAAATATTAACGGATGGTGCGGAGCCACATGGGAAAATATGCAGATTTATTGAAACTAAAAATGGGTTGCTAATATGAAACCCTCTTAATGCACCATATATGTTTTGTCCCCTTGTTTACATTTTGGAGTCACCTAAGAGAAAAGATGGGGATTATGAGTGATTAGATATAGAGGACCATATTCAGATAAAAGTTTATTTAATACCTTTTGGGGGTGAGCATAAAATTTACAAACATCTTACTATATTTATTAAAATTAAAAAATGGAATATTTCTATGATTTAAATATTTCAATTGTATCTTTCAATCTTATTTTTTTTATCCATCGTAACCCTCTATCGTTCTTTAAAACCCATTCCATGAGTCTTCTTAGAACTTTCTGTACATACAATTTTTTACAATGTAGTGTAATGTATCGTAGAAAATATTAAAATGAAATGCTGATCTTAAAATGTATATCATGATTCTGCAGAACCGATTAACAAAGGCAAAGAAAAAAGCAGAAGAGTGATGACGAACAAGCGAGATACAGGAAAAATCGATTCATATTTTTGCAGAAGCCTCCAATTCGAAATCATGCACATTACAATATTATAAAGGAAAATGTATCAATTATGTCTCCCAAAACAATAATTACATTTTCCTTGACTTTACCAATATGCAATTTTTATAATTCAATCAAATTTTTGACAAATATATACAAAACCATTGGCCGTGACTTTTTAAAAACAGTAATTTTCTACTGTTTGAAAGCCATCGAAATATCGAAATCTAAACACTGACACCCTTGCTAGACGTCAAAACTGACAAAACTGACAAAATACAGTTCATTGTTTTAAAAAATCGTGATTAACTAATTGTTTTTTTATGATTATATATAAGAAAAGTTCTATGTACTAATACCACTGTTTAACAAGGTTTTTGTTTCGCATACACCAAAAATGTGGTTTTTATGTGGTTTTGAATACGAATATGTGACCAGAAATT
>QDEB01025100.1:0-27288 GCA_004193795.1 Asbolus verrucosus | reverse complement strand
TATATATATATATATATATATAAGCCTCGTCCTTAACGAATCAAAGTTAAGAAGGCGATTGGTAAATATAAACACTAAAAAGTTAAAAAAAAAATTATAGTCACATAAACAATCAAATTTTTGTCAGAACTTCAATTAAAACTGCAGTTAAGAATAATTACAAAAAATCGACCGTTTTTTAAAAATTGTATTTCCTTAGATTCGGTCCAAAACTCAAAGTCTACAAGGTCTGAAGAAATAACTGTGAATGCCTCACTGTCCTTTATCTTGTTTTAAGCACTAATTCATGAACTATGAAGATGACTTTGATTTATAGTTATATGAATTTTTAAAAATTTTGAGCTCTAATCCAAACATCATCAGTGAAGTAAAATTAGTGCACAACTTCAGGTATCGGTCCAGAGATAATCTGCGATGAACAATTGAAGCTCACAAATCGTTCAAACAATTAATGTATGGGCAGGCATCCTTGAAGGACTTTATTGAGGGCGGTTTAATAGCAGCATATTATTTGGAATTACTGCACAACATCATTGTGCCTGCGATTCATGCGATATTTCCTCCGGATGGCGTCGTTGAACTGTGGTTTGAGCCAAACCACATTATACAAGAGAGGTGTGTGACAGTCTCGATGTCACATTTCCGATAGTCGAATCGAATGTCCAACTAGTTCGTCAGATTTAGCACCTCTTAACTTTTTTATGAGGATACACAATGAAAGTCGTCCAGATAATTTATAATAAAAAATAGAAACTCACATGATGCGATTTATAAACAATAGATCCCCCAAGACATTGAGCATTGTCTTATGGTCGCTGGTTTTAATCTAGTTGACAAAAAAATCATCTCAAAAATTGTATTGTGTATATGTTTGAACGCAAAAGCTTCTGCTCGTTCATGACTTCATCTGTCAACTGTGGAAGTCGTGAAGAGAATGTAAATGGCACTAAAACGTGTTTTTATTAAAATTGTTTTACCTCTTTCAGAATTTTTCCAAGAAACTTATATTTTTTGCCATCCTATAGCGGGATTAAGTTTCCAGTTTCGACTGAAAATTAGCTCGGTTTAATTTTATTGCAAAAAGTAGTATTATGAATTGGTGGATGCGCCGGGCGTCGATCCAGGGCAAGGGTTTAATTAAATAACTCAACGAGTGTAAAACGAAAACATAAGTTAATTATGAAAATTTGCGTACAATCATTAAAAACCATCAGTACATTCAATTAAACAATGGCTAATTTTAAATGTACAGAGGAATTAATTCCGAGTTAAATTGTGATCCCGGCGCCTAAACGGCGAGACCGGTAAAACGTTACTTGGCGAATCCGAAATTAGGCCGTATCTTTTCTTAGTAATTCAGGCTACAAATTTAAAGTTGTAAAACACTTATTCAGACTTAAATGTTGTCTGATTATTTCCCCGTTAAATTTGTCAAGTGATTATATTAAATTCTGAGAGAAATAAAAATTTGACCTCGCTGTACGAGAAATTCTCGTCCGTAATTTATAACTGGGTGAATATTACATGTGGTAAATTTCGTGAGAGCTTAGTTTCCGTTATGGAATTAATACTAGAATTAACTGAAATTTTGTTTATCAGATGTTGATTAGCTTATGACGACAAAATGAAGTCCTAAATGTTTAATTACTTTGTGCTAATTTACATTGGCAACAAAAAGAAATACATGTTTATAAACAATTTTATTTATCTTTGGCTTTCGCTTTATTGATTATTGCCAACACGTATGTGTGCCTGACCCAAAGTTACACACATGTTTTTGAAATTTTTTTCTCGGCGTGACACAAAATTATCCCTTCATTTATAAATTTCCTCTAATCCGGGCGGGTTTATAAACAAAATTCCCGTCACAAATCAATTAAGGACGTTAATTAAATCAGTAAGCAGGATATAAGCCTCTTCGTCCTTTATTAGGTGGTAATCTCGAAGTGCTCTCATTGATTATCAATTTTAATCACATGTCTCTGAAAGCGTAATAAGAAACAAGCTGAGTATTCCACGATTCTCGCTTATGCACTTGAAAATCCCTTTCACCTTCTCTTGCTTCCGAAGTACCATCAATGCCGAGGAGTATAGGGAGTAAAGGCGAGAGACTGGAATTAATGCATTAGATGTATCACGCCCCTTCGCAAAAAGGTTTCGAATTCACCCTAAGGATCCTATACGCTCCCTTTGCGTTCCTTGTTCAACAAATTTAACCCCCTGAAACAATATTCTCGGCGATTTATTACACAACTCCTATAATTTCAATCTCGTCCTTACCATCGAGTTAAGGTAATTCCAAATCTCGCAATTATCGCGAAGAAACAATCGCAGAAAAACTTTCGGGATGCAGAAACTAACCGCTAACCGAAATTTAACAGACAAACTCCCGATAAGAAGAGAAAATGACAGATGCGTTCGCTTTTTTGCGACACTGTCACGGTCCTAACCCGGCGCATCCACCAAATTTTTCATTAACACGGACGAATAGAGTGAGCACTGCAGGTTTATTATTTATGGTTTATCGGTTATCTAGCGCGATATGCACCAACAATTTGTAATCTAACTAAAGCTGCACATATGCAGCACAGGTAATGGCTGATACACAAGTCAATGCACATACAAATAGTTATACTAATATCGTGTGCTTTGTATAATACTGAATAAACACGTCGTAACATATGTTTGCGATGCAGTTACTATAAAATTTACTAAATAAATTCCAGTTGCTATAACAAATCAACAAATTCGTTCTGTTTTTGTTAATGAGACCAATACCGTGCATGAATTATAGTAGCAATAGGTTTAATTTACAAACTACAATGAAGTACGAAGTTCCATAATTCAAACAACGTAGAACGGAATATGCAGCGCAATAACTTCATTTCTAAAAACTACCTTATTATCTGCACAACTCCCGGATAACTTTCGGCGAACATAATTCATGTATGCATTTAATTCAATATTGAAACTAAAATGTCCTGAAATTTTAATTTAATTAAAACAAAGCAAGAACCTTGGCTCGCTGGTGGTTTAATGGGGTGGCAGAATTTTTCTCTCGAGAAATAAGATGTTTTCACGTAGGCACCCACTTTTACCCAAAGAGGAAATAAATCAATAATATATGTTTATTAATCTTAAAAATTCAAATGCAGAATGCCAATACAAAAACAAACAATACCAAAAATTGAGAATTGTATCGATTAAATATTTATTAAATTTCCAGAGATACTCGTATAAGTCAAATATTTATTTGTAAGCTTCACATATTCGCTGCTTAAACAACATACTGCTCGGTTATTAATATTTCTCGATCTAAATGAAAAACAAACTGAAGAGCTATCAAAAAATAATGCATTCATAATACCAAGTTCAATAATATTCAGACTGAAATAATTAGCGTAATGAAATTACTTATTTTTCCGTTATGGTAAAAAATTGGAAATGAAAGAAAAACTCCTCTCATTTGTTTACGTGATTTTCTAAAAAAGAACCAGATTTTATTTAGTGGTCGTCCTAACGACGTTTGCGTTATCGAATCGTCGCCTAATCGTCTTACTAAAGACTTCCATCACGAAGAGGATTGTTATGAATGTTGGCTATTATATAAGAAAAATTCTACGGCCTAATGTAGCCATCCGACCTTTCTGTCAAAACTTGAAAATGCCGCCCTCAAAATAAACTTCTAAAAATAAAACATTAACCCCTAAGTGCGATTCTTTGTACAAGTTAAACAAAAATTTGTAATTTAATGCATTTTAAATGTTCCAGAGTCGAGCGTAGGAAAGCTA
The DNA here is from genome assembly GCA_004193795.1 of Asbolus verrucosus. Lineage (NCBI taxonomy): Eukaryota > Metazoa > Arthropoda > Insecta > Coleoptera > Tenebrionidae > Asbolus > Asbolus verrucosus. The sequence goes on along the minus strand of QDEB01025100.1, from coordinate 23,497 downwards.
ATAAACAATTCCTTTACAGAATCATAAATGGGGGAAGCGCTCTACAACTATCATTTGATTGTTAATTTCTGGAACGTTAAAATTGTCTTTGCTAAACATCAACCAAGTGGCTCGAAGGAGTGATAATCACTCGGTCGGATGTAAAAGCTCATTTTGCGCTTTCATAAGTAAATTAAAATTTAATCCTAATTGTTTGTAGCATGGTGCTGCGTTCAGTCATCTTCGCATAATGACGGTTTAAGTTTTACAAAAATCAATTTGTATGGTTGTTAATCTGGATTTATGTTTAGGATAATTTGTTCTAGGTTTAATTAAGATGGTAATGTCAGTCTTCCGGATATTTCATTAAACGTAATGTTAACGTTTAACTAATTCGTGCTGTTTCATCTTTCAACTGATTGGTGCTGACAGTTATGTATGGTAAAGCGCATACAAGTTTCAGGATTAATATAAACATTCATTGTAAATTGTTTTAACTTAATTAGCGAAAAGGGAACATTAAACATTTCCATCCCCGGTAATCTGAATAAAAGAGTTACTGAAATTTAAGAGAATCTCGGCGATACCAAAGAACTTAAATTAAAATTGTAAAGGGAGCGAAATTAATGGGTACTTTTTCGTAATAATTAATACAGTGCTCATTAATAGCAATTATGATTATATTAATATTAATCGGTGTTTTTAAGGACTTTACTACCATTTTATGCATTTATTATTTGTCTTAATTATGGAAAAAAAGTGCATCTAAAAACTTGTTACTCTCACTAACAATTGAGCTAAATACGTTAATTATTCAAAATTAATTATGTATTTATTCAGTACTTTTTTCTTGGAAGATTATCGCACAAACAGCTGGCACTTTCCGCGCTTCACCACCGTCTATGAAAAGAGGATATTCTCCAAAACTATATGTAAATCATATTTAACGCCATTTAAACCAACCGTGTGCACATTGGCTTTAAAATTTTCGATGTGGTGTGAAAGTATGCTAATTTGCCAAGAGAACTGTACTCACAAATATCGCTACGAAAACACGCACCTAACTTAATTACTGCATAATTAATTTAAAAATTAATTTTATTTCCCCAGAGCTTAACACCGCGCCTTAAATTAAAGTAACTGCCTTAGTTGCGCAATTTTCAAAGTTTCATTAATTTATTATGTATTGTTAAAAAATTACATTTGACGGAAAAGGTATTACTTTTACATTAAAAACTTTTAATCCTCAACATCATCAATAAAGTTGAGTATATTAAAAAATATGAATTGAGGTTTCAAAAATTTTGACAAATTTGACGTTCCTGATTAATAAATGGTCCGATTCTACTACCGCTCGCTTATATAACCCCTCAAATTGTTACCGCACACCTATAAATCAACTTTGAAAACTTCTTGTTATCCTTCATTTATCAAGCGGTGGAATTTGAATGGGAGTTAAGTAAATGAACACGTGTTAAATATTTATTTTAGGTGAACCCTATCGTAAAAAAATTATTTGGAAAAGTTACACTTGCTCCCGCAAATTAAAATTTGAGTTGAAAATAACTGATTTCGTTGTAAAAAACGGTAAGGAGTTTGTCTTTTCGCATTTTCAATATTTTTGCGCGGTGTTAAGATAGGTTACGACTTACCGAGAACGGCACTTTGTAAACAAACACACGCGCCTGGCAATCGAAAGAACAGGACTGCCACCAATATTACCTTCTGCTGAACATTTCATATAATTCCCGATGAATATTGGTCCAACGCAGAATCCGTGTGAGATTGGGATTCTGCGCCCTGTTCCTGCAGGATCGGTAGACGCCTTACTGCATCCTTTTCTGCGACGTCATATAACTCTGTTAAATTGACACAGTTTCATGCAGTCAGTTGATAAGCGATTTGCAAATTCCCAACTTACACGCCAGGCCGATTTCGCCTTTTCCATATGAAAAATTGGTGGGGTTCTGTTAATAAACATTCAAAATGTAAATAACCTCATCCATTATTGAAATTCAGACAGTGCATCACAGCAGGATTGAGACGTTATTTTAAATTTATTATTAGCAATTGTGATGAGACTCAACCTGATCCTTTAGGGAAGCCTCATTGAAATTCGGCGATATTTCAAATTAATCTACTCTCGGGAGAGAGAGAGATGGAAATTTGACTACTTAATACTTTCCTAATTCGCCTTATCTCAATACGACCAGTTTATAGACAGTTGACGCTCTTGATGATCTACCATAAAACAGACCAGCTTAACATTCAGAACAGCGAAACCACAAATATTTAATACTGTGATCTTACCTTTCCGCCAGACACCAGATGGTGCTAATACTAACACTTTAAATGACATTCACGCGCTCTTCTGCGAGGGGATTTACAGGAACTCCCTAATAACTTAAGTTACATATTCCACCAGGAAAACTTTATATCCGACGCAACCCACAAACTAGATTTTATTACATTCATTATCTTTACGACCCCTAGAGTTATGTACCTGCACCATTCCGCACTTGATGTCTTGTCTAATTTATCTTCTACATCTATAGAAAACGGCCATTTTAACTACACGCGACAAAGGTATCGTTAGATTCAACTATTCAACTTATTTAAACTTTTCCCCTCCGGCAACGCCCCCTACAGTCACCTTATTAAACTACAACCAACGCCATCTGCAGCCATCCCCATCGAAACTGCACTCCACTCATGTAAAAAAGCCGAACATTTTGGAAAATAATGTTGATAATAAAATTTGCAACGATAAATAGAAATAATGAAAAAAAATCGCAAAATTTCCAGAAGGAAAACTAGATTCCTATTGTATTGTTAGCATGTTCCCTATAAAAGCTTATGAATAAATCAATACTATGTTCATTCCAATAATGATTTCACTTTTGCAGCTATGTATCACTAAAATCAAATGATATTTGTAGAAATGTGTTTTCTAAACCTCATACCTAGTTAAGGCAACAGGCATGTTTCTATTATTGTTCAGGAATGAAGAATTTGAAAAATTCAGTTTTTTAAAATATAATTTAACTATTCTAACAAAGTCTAAAATTCGTTTTTCTACTACGTTCTTATTTATATTATTAATTTTAAAATAGTTTTAAGAAAATCAAATAAACTTCAAAAAGATGTGTGTAATTACAATTAATAAACATCATTTTTAGATCGTGTTTAATGTTTGTCCAACTACAAAGAAATCCCAATTTGTTTAAAAAAAGGCAAGTTCCTGTTCCAGTCATTCGTTGAAATCACCAAAAAATCGATACAATTTAAGGTTTTTTTGTGAACTTTTGTAATCTGTATTCAAAGATCAAAATTATATAAGATAATATCTCCAGTTTTCGTAAATCCTAAAAATGAAAAATGTTAAAAAACACAATTTTATTGAATATATTAAAAACAACACACGATATACAAAAAAGTGTTCCATCTAGTATAGTAAGCACCTTTATTTCGCTTTCAAACCGGATGGCCATATTAAAACTGAAGTTTAGAACACTCATGTGAATAAAAAACAACAAATAATCGTTATCATTACTATTAAAATCAAAACATTAACGTTCAATATTTCGTAACTGATAGTAGTAATATATAGTATTAGAATTAAACCAAGTTATAGATGTTAGATTTCATTAGAATAAAAAATAATCATAATTTGAGTAAGATCTTAATAGTCAAAGACGTATTTATGTTTACAATAATTTAATTTTTTATACAGCAAGTTAATGTACAAAAATCCAAATATACGAATTTACTTCATTTTACATTCTCATTCCAAAAAAAAATTTAAAACATTAAAAACAATTTCATTAATGTTTTAAATTTTTGAGAAACTTAAGTATAACTGGATATGTATTTTTCAAATCCACCTTGTATTTCGCGTTTTTTGGGTTAAATTTTGAAAATTGTTAAAAATCTCCTTTGCAATTAAAACTTTATGGCCTACACCCATATTTGTGGAGTTGCTGGACCGACATTTTGATGTAATTCATTTCACAGGAGTGTTTCCCAGAGAATGGGTTTTTGGCGTGATGGACACCTAACGCACTGTTTTGCCAGTGATTAAATAACAACAGTCACCTATAGATCGCACTAATTTAAGTATTTTATTTACATTTGAAAAATATTTTATTTTGAATAATTTCCAAGCATTTCTATGTTTTCCGAAATATCACAGACCTCGTAAAAAATGTCATAAGTACGTCGAAAATTTGTGTTCTTCCCATATACCGTCAACTTCATAACAATTTACAGTTGTCATTTTATAAACTCTAAATCTGACTTTAACTTTCTTGACAGACACTTTCAAAACTTAAAACTCTTTTAACCTTCTGTCAACCGATTCACTTCCTATATTTTTTTTATAAACTCACCACCGACCTACACGGCCGTCAGACCGGATATTCATGTATCATCACGGATATTGCTATAAAGTGATGATATACTGTTAATTCAGCGCAATTACCGCCGTCTTGCTACACTATAGTCATCATTTTGACGTGATTCAGCGCCAGTATTCAATATGTGATCAATGTTAAGAAATTTTCTGACTATCTATCATAGGCATAATAATTTCGGCTTTTATATTTCAACAATTAAATTTTCGTTTAAATTTAATGTTTTTATAGTACGGATTACAGATTTGATTACTATACTCGTAAATGAAATAACTAAAGGTAAAATTGAAATTTTTTCAATATTCCATAAATTTTTTATCGCAGTTGAGTATTTTTCAATTTTTGTATTGTAGGTCTGTAAGAGGTTTGTGAATTTGGCACAGCAATGTCTAATAGATATACCTGTCGGTTCTGTTTATCAAATAAAATGATATCAGGTCTATTAGCGACGATATATGTATCGGTTAAAACAGTTCTGTCCCAATACAGTTTATAGTTATCGTTTTCCAGGTAACTACTGGATGTGTAAATTACATTTTAAAGCCAGTTGTTGATAAATAATTTTGGCAAACATACCATGTCTTTTTTTGTATTCAGTTTGTGCCAAAACAGTTATTTATCAGAAACAGTAGATATTATTAAAAAATCAAATTATGTTAAAAATATTAACGGTTAGTTCCAGTAACTGTTTTTAATTACTTATGAGATTATAATAAGACACATTTTTCATAAATTTGCACCCCCTTTAGTGTTCCGTTCTACGCAACTGCCTACTTTGCCTATAATTACAAGTCTGATTCTGTATTTTACTAATTATGCAAATTTTCTAGAGAAATGTTAAAATATATACTATTCGTCCGTAAAAGTGTTTAATTTTGTGATAAACTTTCCAATGATATTAGCAATGGTATTAGTGTAAATTCAAGGTCAATGTTCTGATGAATAAATGCCGCATATAAATTACCATTGGTTAAACTGAGTGATATTGAAAAATTTCTCCAAATTTGTTTCGACATAATGTAGAGCAGAGCTAATTATTTAAAAGAATTAACTAAACTAATAATAAAAGTGTTTTATATTTTTAATCTATGGTGCTCAAAATTGTTAGATGTATGTAATTTGATTGAACTGGATTATTCACAAACCAAGGTACACATGTTCTGTTTTTACTCTAAAAGCACAAAAAAAAGAACTGATGCGCCATCAATTCTGAGTTGACGCTGTTGTCTATGCAACCACCAATACACAAAGCGAATCAATCAATAACTGAACGACCAAAATGATTAAAATAATTTATTAACATTAATGAAAAATGCATTCACAAACGGGGAACTTCTATAAAAATATATTAAATTTGTTAATAAATAAAATTTTCTAAGTAATCAGTATTGCACTTGCACATCAAGATATAAGGGCTGGTTGGATATCTTCGGTAATAACTGGGTGTACGTCCGAATTAATACTGTTGTAGTTAGGGACACTTTCATACCCTAAATGATCTGAAAACAACTAAAATAGCGTTTACAGGTCACCGAGTTTTAAATACCAACCTATTCTCACTTTTTTCAGGAACGATATCACAGCTAGTGCACCAAGAAGTGCAGATCCTCCACAAACATAAGTCAAAACGTCTCTGTAATAACCAATATTTGTGGGATCTTTATGTCTGAAACAACGAAAATTAAACAGATTCTTACAAGATTCTTACACACGTCCAACTTACAAATCTTGTATAATCACAACAGCAATGCCATTTGCTAGTTTATCAGTGAAGCTCATTATGCCATAAATGAAGGCGCCACTGTCTGTTTTATCACCAATCAAATCTGCCGTTATTCCAAGACTTGTCACTAAAGTGATTGAGCCACAAGCACCTAAAAATATTGTTTTAGAAAGGACATTAACAGCAGATCCAGCTTTACCAATCAAAACCGCAATTATATGGATTTGGTATTGTTTTAATGGGTCCCCTGATCCCAATTTAATCCATATACAAGCAATTATTCCCAATCCAACGCCAAAAATGTATGACAACTTTAATCAAATGCAAATTAGTTTGAGTTTCAATAATTGCAAAAATCGAACCTTTCTCCCACACCAACGGTTTAGTTTTTCTATGGTCATAGATGTTATGAAACTCCCAATAAACATTATCAGTGGTATCAAAGCCAGGGCACTTGCTGCCATATCTAGCGTTTCATGTAAATATAACGGAATAAAAACCTGAGTTAAGTTTACAAACAATCTTGTAGACATATATACCACAGCAACCTGCAAGATGTGCATTTAAAGCCTGAAGTATGATTACTGCTATTTTAATACCTGATAAACCTCAACTGAGGTCAATAGATCAGAAATGGGGGTACGCATTTGCATGCCCCTAACATTATTGGTTCCATAAGCGCCTTCTTCTTTAACAAAAATATGGAAAATCAAAGAACAAATTAGTCCCAATGTCACGCCATTCCACACAATATGTTGAAATTTTGAAACATCACCTGGTCCAATTTTGGACTGTTCCCCACTATTTATATGCAAAATCGCCCAAGTTATGACATATACTAACAAATTTGATATTACAGTAAAACAGTATCTAAAAAATATGTTTTTAGAATCGAGGCGGAAATAACTGGTTTTATTACCTAATCGCGGTTAATTTTGTGCGATCGTGTTCATTTGGTGTTAATTCTGGTATCAATGACAAATGGGAAATTTGTACAGAGGCCCAACCAAATTGAAATATAACTATAAATACGCAATAATAAAAAATTTGAGCCCACTTGTGGCTATTTGAATTGATGCAAGGAGAGAAGATAAATGGGAATGTTGTTAATACACACATGGTGCCCAACAAATGCCATGTTTTTCTTCTGCCATATCGACACAACCAAAAATTATCTGACTGATCAGAGTGAAAACCAACGAAAGGAGTAGAGAGGGCATCAGCAATCTGTAATTATTACGTGATTATGATGCAACAGCTAAGAATGTTGTGTTACCTGTCCAACCAGAAGCATAAAGCCCGCCTCCCAATTACTAAATTGCAAAACTAAATGAAAAAACACTAACAAATATGTAAACCACATTGACGCACAAATATCATTTAAAACATGTCCTACACCATAGGCAAGTTGTAATTTGAAGGGTAATCTCCGGTAAACTTCTGTGTACTCATCTGTGATGAGATGTTGAGTACTTACTTCCATTGTTACAGTATCTGAAATAAAGAACAAAGGATTACGCGGTAAAATCGTTTATCAGATTATTGTTAAAAATCATCAATAATTAGGTCAGTTCGCAATAACATTCAAGAATTACGCATTAAAATGTTAAAATCGTTTATCAGATTATTGTTAAAAATGACTAATAATTAAGTCAGCTGGCAATAAGAAGTCTCAGAATTCATGCTATAATGAATTTTTTCCACAATTATAACCTATAATTGAATTTAAATTTCTAACTTACATTGTAATGGTTATTTGAAACTTTACACCCCTTAACCTTTATCATGCATTATATAAACAATACACCAAATAAAATATTAATAAATAATAATATTTACTACATGACAAATACTTAAATGTCAAATGACATTGTTGCCAACATGCCAACTGTAATAATAAAGTTACTAAAAATCACAAATACAGAGGGGGGAGGTGGCAGCTTCACTTTAAACTCCAGTGGCGTATCTAATTTGTCCAAGTTTAACTTTGGTTGAAATTTGGAATCGGGTATTATTAAAATTAATTTTACGATAATAAAAAACATTTATTCTAGCATACAATTATTATTAGGCAGTTGATAAATATTGATACAAATCTTTCGTTACAAAAACAGAGTTTTAACCCTTAATGGGGCCATTACTGCATGAGACAGCCCAGAAAACATAATCTACGATATATCCACATATGGTACATTGAAATTATTTAGAGCCTAAGAAACATATTTTCACAATTTATGGGTCTTAGTAAATGCAAAAACAAAGTAATTGGTGAATGATATATACAACACCAAGACCCACAAGCCGTTAAGCGAATAAAAGCTTAAAACTATGTTCAGTCTGACCAAAGTCTGAAGCCAGATCTGACTGTTGTTCAATTCCTATTGTATACAAACATTTTTGTTGAATTGCACAATACTTCATATTGCATAGGTTATAACATTCAATTAAAAATATCAAATAAAATACTTTATAAATTACAACATAAAATATCACTTTGATGAGATTAGCTAAATAAAATTTAAATAAAAAAAGTTCAAGTGCAGGGTGGCATAGGCCATCGACATCCAGACTAGAAATTAGCTTGGCACACCCCAAATATTTGTCATGCAGCGCATCACACAATTTCAGACTCAGTTCCACACTCATTCTGGACAATGTTTAATATTGTACTAATCCAATTATAGTCATTATTAGTAAAGCTGTTTAAACTTCTCAATACCCAAATTGCTGTATAATACAAGTTCAATACTATCATAAAAATAATACAATGATAATAGGAACATTAATATTATCTGAGTAATGGACACAGTAGCCATTGCCACAATCTCGTTGATATTAGGAGGGCAACAAATTTTTGAACGGATGTAACATTTACTACCCTATAAAAGACATTAACAACTGAATGTGGGGAATTACATTAAACACAGATCATTAAATAAGGGCTTACACACAAGCATTTTCTCAGTACCTCACACACTAATTTTATAAAATTTTTCCATACAGCTACTTTTCAATGAAACATCCTACGATAAATGTAAAAATACAAATCACCACTGGTGTCACAAAAATTATTAATAAGGTATCACACAGTAATTATTAACATCTTTGGATCAAAAAGTTAAAAGTCATCGTAAATTCTAAGTGTGCTAGTAACATCTTAAAATAATTTTTTGACACATCTCTACTGCAATACATTACAAAATCAAGGCCTCTCCAAATATAACAACAAATGATGGAATGCCAGAAAATTAGATTACTACAGCAAATTGTGCGTTTTTGGCATGTTATTATATTACTAAACCATTACAAAAGCCTCTTTGCCACAAAACAGGAATGGGTATTGATTTATCATCGTTTGTACAATATCTTCCAAATATGGCCTCATCTGCTCAAACCTCCCCATATCGCTAAATTCTATGGGCAATAATGTGGGCCACCAACAAATCGCGAGATTCTTACTGTCCATATTGTTCAATTTGGAATTCTCTGCCACTCTGAAACAGAAGCAACCAATCAAAAACTCTCTATACAAACTCAATCCAAACTTACTTAACAAAATGTTGAAACACAAACTTAAGAACTTGGAAATTAACTTTGGGTAACTTCTCCAACATACTGCGTAAAGCTAATAAACGACAGCTTCTGTCTGTTTTCACTTCTACATTCCCCGTTGTCGTCGCCATCGGTTTAATTCTAGTTCCTGAAACTTAAATGTATATATTTCATAACAAAAATATTTTAGCCAAAATTCTACCTGCAATATCTTCCAATTCTGACATCACGTCCTCCTCAAACAAAGGCGGCAATCTCTTAGAAACAAAGTCTTTTAAAGCAGTAGCCACAGCATTCACTGGTATATCGAGTTCATGAATATCAACATTTGGATCTAATCAGTACCAAAAAACAATCAAGAAAAATGCAAAATTACAAATAAAAATACTCGCCTTCATCAAACTTTTGGAAAAGCAGATCCACATGAGCCCTATTACCTGGTACTCTGTAAATTCCTTCAGATTCTAATCCCTCACTCTCAATAAACTTAACACATTTTTCCAAGAAAATTGGTATGTAATTGTTTTCATTCTATAATATTTAGTCGTTTTATTGTTTATATATTTTTTTTTATTAAAAATGAATAACTAAAACTTACTTGAATGAAATCGGATAATTTGGAAGGTGCTGATGTAAGAGATACGGCTTTCTGTTTAATTTTTTGTTGTTTCTTTTTATCCCTTTCCTTTTCTTTATCAGCAACTTTCCTCAACTTTTCCTCCTTTAATCGACGCTGTTTTTCAAGCTTAGAATCGTCTTTGGCTTTTTGTTTTTCTCTCTTCCTTAAAAGCTTCTCTCGATCGGATTCCTTCATTTTTGGCAATACTCCAAACTGTTGTAAAACAATTGAAAGTTTTAAGTAAGAGAGTTAATAAATAAAACTTACCATTGGTGAATTATTGTCTCTGGGCGATGAGACATCCAAACTAGATTCATCATCGTGTATAATACCATAAGAATTGGGTTTTATAGAAAATAAATCTGGCGAATGTAACTGAATGTTTAAATTATGAGTGTTATGCAATTCCGACACAGGCACGCGTTTCTTTAAGCTAAAAGATCGCTTTTGGGAAAATCTATTGCGGCTGTCAGTCGTCCCCGTTCTGACTTGTTCAGCATCACTTCCTTCTGATGAATCAGAATTCGACTCGCTTCCAACTGAAATATTCAGCGTTATGGTATCGTCATCTACCCGTAATGGGTGTAGAAGGAATGTATTCTTACCATTGGCTTTGTCAGCATCTAATTCTACGTGAGGAGTTGAATGCACTGATGGTAAGGTAAAGCCGCCTAATTGCGGGACTCGTGGAGGCTGTACTGGGATAGCGGTGCGCTTTTTGCGCTGTCTTTTGTGAGTGCCTGACTTCCTATTAACTTTGGAATATACTTCGCTGGCTCTCTGTCTTCGCTCTAGACTACTCCATTCACTATCTGTATCAGAATACGCTAAAAAAATTATTACAAAATTGAAAGATAATTGTTTGATCAAACTTACATGGTTGTCCCTTCTCGCGACGTTGTCTAAGTTTAGATTTTCCACTGACTGCATCCTGCACCAGAGTGTACATGTATTCAGCATCTGGTGGGTACATGTTGTGAACCATATCTTTGACCTGCGCATATTCACATCCTAAATCAACTACCTCTGGTGTGGCTAAAGGAGCATTTCCAAAATTAGTATTGCGAATATCTTTGCCACTTACGTTCATCCGAGCTATAGCTTCCGTCACTACAGAATAATTTTTCAAGTTCAGCTTTCCTGGTTGCTGTGAACAAAAACAAGACTGAGCAATTACGTAATTTTTTTGACGATGTTTTACTTTTAACGTCTGTGAGATTCCTTTTGGTCTTGATTCAGATACCGTCACATGTCTTCTCCCCGTTGTAAACGCGTGCTGACCGTAATTATTCCAAGCACTACCAGAAATCGAAACGGGTTGATCGCCTTCGCCATCTATTAAACAAAATCAATATCACAAAATTATAACAAAAACGGTTAAGTTTTTTTGACACACGCAAATTCACAAATCACCTGAATCATGAGTTGCTAGTGACTCTCTTGATCCACTAATGTCAGCTGCATGAATTGATTACAAAATTCTTATTTGTTTACGAAAATATTTCAATACTTACATGTGATTTCGTCTAGGCTGGTTTGTGAGGCTGATAACATTGGACCACGTTTAGGAATTCTTGAAATTAAAGGGTGATCGGGCGGTGCTGGTTCTGGTGGGGTAGTTGGTGGTGGATACACCTGGAAGCCTAAACAAAACAGTAACTAAAAAAAATTCGTAACGATACAATACCTTGATGCAACAAACGTTTTTTAGACGTAATGTCACCATTTTCGTTCCCATACATATAAATATGAGAATATTTATCACTATGATCACTAGAACTTAACCTTTCATCTGGGCCGTTCAGTTCATAATTTTCACTACCACTCCTGCAACAAACAGTTTAGGAATTATTGTAAATACTGTCATTATCTATTTACCCATCATTTAATTTCAGCTGATAACTTTCGTGTCTGGGGGGCGGCAGTGGATGGCCATGACGTTGAGATCTAGGGTGTTCAAGTGTTCCTTCACCACTATCATCCAAACCTGATGGTTCCTCCATATGAAACGCTTGCTCTATTTCCGGTTTCTTCTCCCAAACTTCTTTGAAAAATGGTGTGAAAAATGCAGCTGCGATAAACAAATCATAAACAGTAACGTAATACTGTCATCAAAATAACTCACTTTTTTGTTGACTTGAAGAAGATGACGTCATAAAATGAGCATGCAGTCTATCAGCTGTAGCGTTTCCTTCCGTGATTAATAAATGGCTCAAGTCATTATTAAAAAACGCATTAGCCCCTCCAGAATCGGTTACCGCCAGAATTTGAATGGGCAAATTGGGAATGTTCATAGAGAATGCACTGAAAATATTCACGTAAAACTTTGACCCCACGAAAGATCATGTTATTACTTTAAAGTCGCCAAGGAAGCCTTTCTTTTTGTGGAATACACTAAAATAAAACCATGAACGAGTTCATCGCGGAATGCATTTGCTCCATGGAATGAAGAAACTATTACTTCTACTTTTCTTTTAGAATCTCCCAAAAACGTTTCTAATATAATACTCCTTTCCGCTGATAAGAAGCAACATTGGTGTGATAACAACGGCGCCAAAACATTTTCTATTGAATACGAATCGCCGCAAAAAGTACACATAATAATTCTACAGAAAACAAATTATAACTGGATAAAAACAACATATTTCGACTTACCTAATATCAGGTTCAACACATTCAATAACGGATTGATAAATGTTTAAAAAACCCGCCCTGTGGTGGATACTCTGAACAAGTTGGTGTAATGCGTCGGAAACTAACTGCTCTTCACTTATTTGGTCGAGACATACATCCATGAAAGGACACTGTAAACTATTTGAAAGGTTAAAACCAACAAATTTATATTACTCGCGCATGAAAGCGGCGTGACCTTGAAGCGTTTGTGCTAATACTAATGTTAACGTTTAGTTTAGCAAATTTATATAAACAGTATCTGATTTTGTAAATAAACTATGCTAATGATGTCATCCGTTTGTGTTAATGTTGCAGTTAACATCAGCCAGATGTTTTTAAAATTTACTTTATATAAATCTTGCACAAATGCTTCAAGGTCGCAAAGCTTTCACGGACGAGTGGCCGATCAGGCTAGTCTGAAGATATAAAAGGGAACTGCTTACCTATCAGCTAAGCTTTGGCCTTCTTCTCGTAGTTTTATCACATCTTTTTCTTCAATATATGAGTCTTGTAAAAACATTAAAACAATTGGTAAGCCTTGGAATGGAAGTTTGTCCTCCTGTTCTAAATTAGATAACAATGTTTTTTCTAAGCTTTCGCGAATATATTCGAACGATTCAGCATTAGAATATACACAAAAACTTCCGTGTGGTACAAAATCTGCTGTTCTAAATGAATTATGAGGCAAACTAACATCTCCATTTATAATTCTATAATCCAAACTGTAAAACTGACAGTCTATTTCATATTCATCATCCTCACATTGGGCCTAAAAATATCAACATTAAAAATAATTCTTTACATAGAAGGAACCCACTCTAATTTTAGCTGCCAAATTCTCAGCTAAATTGTCTGCCCCAAGAATGAGTAGATGAAGCTGATTATTGTCTGAACTTATTAACCACTGGTTGCTGTGGTTCCAAGAAGAAGGTCTAAAATTTTAAACTCAAAATCGTCACTCAAATTTAAATTATTACAGTACCTGTGTGCTTTTGTAGCTAGAATTCTCTCTATAAGGGCATCCATACAGTTTGGAAATGCGGGACAGTGCTCTCTAATTGGACAATGAATAAAACCTAAGTGTTGAAACAGCATAACTTTCCTATCTTGATCCAAACGATCCAACATTTTATATCTGTATATTTATTCATTACACACTGTTGTTACTTGTCGCAATACTCACCTAAAATCGTCCTGCAGTACATCAGTAATCTCTTTAATGTCATCTTGAGTTATTGTTCCTGTTGGTGCAATACTTTTGAAATGATAGAATAAATCAGCGTGTTCCAAAAGAAGTTCCTAAAATATTTGCCGGTAGGTGGCGGCATCAATTAAAAAAATAATATATTACCTGAAAATTGTGCTTGGCGTTTTCTATGAGCTCCCTTTGATGTGCATCATAAATCTGTTGACAGTCATGTTCTGACAAGGCCTCAAAACACTCTCGTCCCATAAATAAGACCCTCACTTCTGATAAATGTTTACCGGGAGTCACATAACCTGTGTCTTCGAGTAATTGCTTAAACTGCTTCTTCCACCTATAATAAAAACGAAAGATTGCGATCAATGAATTAATGAACTGAATGACAAACCTCACCTCTTTGGCATCCTTTATTAAGGGGTGAGCAAAAAAGAAATGTAGTTATTAGTAAATGTAATTGTTAATACATTACTTAAAATAAAATTTGTAACAATAATAAAACAAACACTCCAAAGAAACCTAAATTTAGTTATGTTATGGTGAAATAAGTGTACAAAACACAAAGATTAAGAACCAAGCCCCAAAACACAAAATATTGTTTTTATATCATACTCTAATCGTTTTTGCTCCTGTTGCAGAACATTAATGTGGTTTTTGAAGACAGTCTCAGCGTCACTAATTTCTAAAACATCAAACGGAATTCGAGTTTCTTCATTGTCCGACTCTAACTCGCACTCAGTCCATGGCATGTCTTCCGGACATTCATAAAAATACTGAGAAAAATCTGGATGCGTTTTCAGGTACTGTTGGATAGATGGCCAATCACTTGAACATAAAAATGCAATTTCTAAGTTTTTATCAGTCGAGGAGTGGTTACCTATCGGTTAAAGTATTGATATCAGGGACTAGTTCGTGTAATACATCTGGCAGCAATTCCATGTAGTGAGCAATTCGTTTAGCGAGTTGCTCGTCTTTTAACTTCTTAATGTGCCGTCTAAATAATCTCTGGGTTCCATCTAAACCGAATAGCTGAACAAAATAAATCCATTCTTTGTGTGAATTTAATTTTTTAACAGTGTGCGACCAGAGCGCTCGACAGTCAGTCACATGCAACCGGATGAGTCTCATGAAAGCCTCGCTCGCCACATCCATCAACTCCTTCCGCGCTCTTGCAGCTTCGGCATAAGAAATAATTTTAGATCTAACTTTACTCCTATCGATAATTTGTGCCAATAACATAAATGCTAAATCTACATTAACATTATCATGAGCTGAAGTCTCAACTAATGGAATAGCACCTTTGTATTCTTTTCTTTGTAATAATTTATCTGCCTCCCTTACAATTAGTTCATTAGCATCATCGTTTTTAGTTGTGACAAATACTATTGGCTTTTTTGTTTTCACTAAATTATTTAAAATCGCCGCGACTATTTCTACTTGTTTCTCTAAAGATCTGCTTGGCACAATACTGACATCAAAAACACAGATAAAACCGTCAATATTCAGTTTCCCATCGGGCAAAACCTTTTGTTCATATTCTTTCTCTATACCCAGCTGGTTTTTACAAATATACATCAACTTCTCGGCGGATGTTATCTTGGTTGCTGCGCATCTTTTAATGTAGGGCTCCATCTTCCCGCCTGCAACAACTCACGTGAGGGCTGTTTGAGGATTTTTCCACATTTACCTTTAAAAGGCTGGAAGGACGCGTCGTCTATGAATTCAGTTTGTTCGATGACACTGAACTGATAGTCTATTCCTTCTTCCGATGTTTTGATCACTTCCCCCCAGTATAAAAAATGATCGTTATTGACAACACGGCCGCTGAAGTCAGTCTGAAGCGGGTCTGGGATTACAAAAAGATTTGGGTACGGTTAGCTAAGTTTACCTGACTGAGGACTGAGATGTGGTCGACATTGTAGTCATCAGCGTGTGACCTCATGAAGCGGTTGCAAAGACATGACTTTCCGACTCCCGCATGCCCTTTGTCTTTTTCCATGCCAGACAGGCCGACAACGGCCACATTAATTGTGCGAACTGTATCAGCTTTTCGTGCCATGATCAAAACGGGCCTCTATCAACTCCTATGTGTCATAACGTTGACGATAAAAATTCATCTGAACAATCTGAAAGCAAGCTATTTCAGAGAGAGGTTTACTGCTTAAATATTTAACTGACTTTTAATGATTTATTTATGTCGAAAGTAATTAAATTTTTGAATATATATGTAGTAAAAGGTGATGCGAAATAATTGCCAAGTTTTCCACATAATTTATTGCATGATGGATGGGAAGTATGTGGGACTTACTTTAACAGTAGTGCGAATAATTGGGCTTTAGATCTGTCAAGTTGAGATATTTAATCTCAATTGGAGTTAAATAAAGCCGGTGTATTATGACAATGTTGGTGTTGAGTGTGTAATAAACCACGTAATTCTTAATGTTAGTAACTGTGTAATAAGATGATTCTTGCAAAGGTGTATGATGAATGTCACAAGTCAACACTTAATGACAACCAAAAACCACACGACATGCCAACAAACTTAAAAACAGCAACTTACCTTAATATCGGAGATCAAGAAAATAGATTTTCGTGGGGCTTTAAAGCTCATTTTACTCGTAACATGTGAAAAACAAGATATGCCATACCATAATTGACCTGTCACAACTTAATTGCATCGAAATTTCACTTAATTAGGGGCAAGGGCTTAAGACTGTTGGCTTTTTTTGAGATTCCTGTTTACGTGAGAATAACACATTAGATAGTGATATCTATAACAAAATATAACACTGTCAAATTCACATAACAGCCGACCACCCACCGCCTTAGCTAGACGCCATTACAGTATTGGGGGGAATGGGAGGAGAGAGAACGCTCAATAGTGATAGCAGAGGCTACTGGGATTATGGCGGGCATTCCTGGGTTCCATGTGCTCAAACGGGCTCAACTTCCCCTATCTTAATTACCTGTAAATCCCAATCGAACCCGCATTTCGCCCGATTCCAAACAAAACTCAAAAAAAACTGAAGGCGCGCCTCGTATGGGCGCATTTTTTTCGCAATAAATTTTCATAAACTTTATTTATGGCTCGGGCCCGTAAAAAAGGGACTTTACGTGCTTTGGACGTAACTCAAATTTAGGAGTGACTAGGACCTAGGAGCTAAGCGCCGCTTAAAGGCATCGTTAAAAAAAGGTGGGATTTTTTACAGTTTTTCTTTTTTTAACGACGTGAGTGGCGGGTGAGGGGCGGGCGAAAAACATGTGGGAATGTCCGTTTTGTGAACGTTTGCCGCTCAAAATTTTTCGTTTCTCAAAATTTTCTCGCACATGCTGAATTTGCGCATTGTTCGGTGCTGAATAATCTAATATGCATAACATGTGTGTTAATTTTTAATTGAGTTGTGATTAACCCGTTTTCTGCGAAAGTTGAACGAAACAAATTGCAAACTTCCCACTTTAACTTGTTCGAATTTTCTATTTAATAACGATAAAGTGACTCATATAATGCCAAAGAGCTTTAATATTCCTCTTAATAATTATTTTAAGATAATACGATTATATAACAGCATGCATTTGTGCAGGTAGCAAAAAGACACTGCCCCTCTATAAAAAAAAGAAACAAAACTTGCTAAATGGTTGAATTATACATGTATATAGTATCCTCCAAATTGTTATGTTAAAGCCCTAAAGCGGTAATATTAACTTTTAAGGGTTTTAATAAGTTTTATGACTGGTAGGTTACGGAGACAGATAAAACGAACGGCCCAAAACACTTGTAAAACCCTAATAATATTTGAAAAGTTAATATTATACTAGAGTACAGTATCCCGCAAATTGTTATGTGAAAGCCCTGAGGCGGTTGTATTAACTTTTCAAGTATTATTGGGATTTAACAAGTGTCTGGGCCGTCCGTCACAGGTCATAAAACTTATTGAAACCTTTAAATGTTAATATTACCTCCTCAGGGTTTTAACACAACAATTTGGAGGATAATATACAATCACCTATGGTCCAAGCCAACACGATGGTTTTTGTTCTACATGAAAAATGTTCTTCGTTTTATCTCACTTCATAAATATCATGTAAATGTTACAGTTTTTTTTTTTTTTTAATTTTGACACATTTTGATTTTTTAAACCATCATGCGAGCCTAAGTCTTAACTATTGAAACAGTATTATCGCCATAATTTATAACAAACGTTTCCGAATGAATAATTAAGAATCGTTTCATGAAACGATTGGTGACAAAAACTTTAAAAATAAGTAGTTAGAAACCGTAGCATTTACAGGATTAAAAAAAAATGGTTGCATTTTCAGTAGAACATGGGAACAAGAGAAAAATATATTTTTAAACCTTCAAATTTCATATTTCAAATCCTAAAATAGGTGATCGTTTTGGACAGGACCAAGGTATAAAACAGCCTGCATACTGGAGGTGATTAATTTATAAAATCTGAAGAATCTAAATTTTACCGTCAAGTCCGGAGTCGTTTTTTAAGAGTATCAATACACAAATTTCTTATTAATGAAATTATTTTTAAAATTATAATTAAACAAAAGTGACGATATTTGTTGTTTTTTACAAAATATTATGTGCACTTACACAAAACTTACACAAATCAATTTTCGTTAAAAAATATATTAAAGAATTCTACCATACATTATACAAAAGAAAATTGTTTTATTATTTCCACATGCCAACATGGTAACTATGTAGTGATATCTCATGTAGTTCTTATCTTAATGGAAGTTAAGAAATTCTGATTATATTTCTTGGAAATAATAATTGTGCTTTTCCATTCTAATGTTAATTTTTCATTATTTTATTTTAAATTACCTTGAATTCTGGAAAAACCACTTTATGTTAAACTTTCTATACAGTGTTACTTAACAAGCCAAAGTTAATGTCATTTTCGGCTAAACCGGTAGTGGTCTTGTAATTTTGAAACCACCAGTCTCTGTTGAAAAATTTCCCCAAATGTACAATTTGATTATAAGAAAATTATGGATAACTTCTTGATTAGGTTAACTGTTTTTTTTTTTAACTCCACATCTCAAACGATAGAATTATATAAATATACTATAATCAGTCGAGTGGTTGGCCAGTAATAATATTAACACCTTTAATAGACCAAGTTTCTACAACTTTCCATTTGATTGTAATAAATAACAATAATATTACACTTTTTTCATAATTTATATCTTTCTGTTGTTAATACTTTTTTCCAAATTCAATATTGATGCCAAGGATAAACGTTAGCCCATTCACATTATTCTATTTTAAAAACTTTTATTATGTATGTACAATACGAATTTCAAACTTTTTTTCATAGCAAAATGTATTGTGACTAATCAGGAATGTATGTTGAACAAAGCCAGTTTTACACTAAAAATATTTTTAATTCGACTAGTTCAGATATTATTTTCTGTCCACTAAAGCTGGTATTAGATACATTGATCTTATCGACGTTTGAAAAATTTATTGTTCAAATCTTAAAATTCGATTCAAAACGAGTCAAAAACTTTAACATTTTTGTATTAAATAATTAAAGATATTACAAAAGTCCCAGTTTTATTCTATACTTTGATAGTTTGTAAATCCCTTAATGTGTATTCGAAAGAAAGATGCATCATTTGCGATTTATTTTATTGTTCTGAATTGAATTTTGAAATTTAAATTATAACATAAATTTTTTCAGCCTATTTGTTTTAGTAAAGAGAATAAAAATATCTATATATTAAAAACGTCAAACAAAAATTAAATAGGGGAGACTTAATTATTCAAAATTTTATTTTGTTATCAGAAAAATCTGATCGTCAATATTTTTAATTTGAATATTTTGTCAGTAACAATTTTTTCAATTCATTTTACAGCATCTATAGTTTAAGTTTTTTTTTTTTTTTGAAAAACTAACGAGTGGTAAATTTTGATTTCTCTACCATATGTAAAATTTAGTTGACATCAGAATATTATTTATAAAATATTTAAAATAAACTATTTTTCATCTTTTAAGCCTACTCTCAGAAAGCTCTCACAGGTTGTACTTAATCGAGTGTCGTTTTTCTTCTTATAAGCTCCTACTGTACCCGTCTGCAATAAATTACAACATTCACTCCTAAGTGTGCACTTGTTCAACGTTTTAAAATAAATTCTGTCGCTGTGTTAACATTACTTAAGAAAAGACAATTAAAAGAGGTCAGGCGAACTTGAGTCAACACTTTCAAAGACAGCAACGTGAGATTAGTGTTGGTCTTGAGCATAATTACTGTAATTATTTTCTGTGTGAGTTTAAATTTTATTGATTTTAACGGTTCAAATACACTTTTTCTCATAGACACCTCTAATAATTTCGAACATTTTGATGTAGATAGGAGAAATTGAACATTTTCTCTTACATTACCTCCACTCAAAATAAATTAATAAATAAACCGGCTGTTGAGCTGCTGACATCACAAGTATAAGTCACTCATCCGTGTCGGTGGGCGGAGCTCAACTTTACCAAAGTAAGCTCACCTATAAGCTCAAAGGTACATGTTCTTGATTTGCTGACCACGTATATTTGACCTTGAAAGCTTATCAAAATGCTGGCAAAATTACGAGAAAATGTTTTATAAACAGTCACATCTACATAAAACATGATTTATTTAACCACAACAAAAATGATACAACAATAAAGTAAAATTATATTGAAATGTTAACACTACGTTACAAAACAATAGATGATCAATTGGACAAGAGCAACAATTAATTTTAGATTCAATTTGAGCGACAATGTAATCAATATCCATTTCCTCGTATATTTGGTTGCATACATTTAGGGAAATTAACCAAATTTATCAAATCATTTAGTTCATTGATGAATATAAAAACTATTTCTTGTTAAAAATGTTATTACAAATAATAATTACAATCAGTAAAGGACAATAAATAACAATAAACAACTCTTATCACAATGATTATGTTAATTAGGCAATTTAAGAGTAGCATTTATCAACATTAAAGAATAACAAGGGTTAACTTACAACTTCTATTTTAGTAAATAATAATGGATAAATATTAATAACTATAATTAATTCTATTTTAAACCGTTGCTACGTGCGGACCCTTTAAAAATCATGAGTCAGCAACGGACGGAACTTCTCTTTTCAAGGATAGAGCGGCAATTGCATTTATGTTATTAGTCCTCATGTAATCCTTTAACATTATGTAATCTATTACATTCTTATAAAAAGATAGTGCCGAATGAAATATGACATTATTTAATAATTCTACAAAGGCTAAATTATAAAACTGCTTATAAGCTATAAAAATTTATCGATTTAGGTTAACACAACCTGGGTGAACCGGTTTCTGTAGATTCCTCTACCTTTCTTTTTTAACGGTTGTGAACATTTACACAAAATATCTAACATTCTAAGCTAAAATTTTATGTTCAAATTTTAAAAAATTGTGTTGTTTTTTTACAAACAAACGTGAATCTAAAGTAACTTAATATTTGAATTATTATCACGTTGAATTATTATCACGTCACAAATTTCTTTTGGAAAGTAGAAACAATTAAATATGTATGCATTTGCATTAATTACCTTTAAACAATTAATTTTGAAAGTTTCATAAAACTGTTTCATTGTAATTAATTTTAATTAAAATTATTTTTAGACTTCTTCGCTGGAGTTATTATTTTATGACGATATCACACAAAAAATGTTGATAACAGTTAATTAATTGCCGACAACAAAACACAATCATGTGAAAAATGTGTGATTTGATAAGAAATATAAAATTCCAAATCTGCATGAATCAGTTCATTAATAAAATAACGAACATGTTAAATCTGGCGCCGTTTTAATTTGCGCCCTCTAGTAGTCATCGTTAGTATCTATTCAAAAACAAACATTACTTTAAATTGTTTTTAAAACACATGTATTTTTGTTATCTTCTTTTTTGCGAATTTAGACAGTCAATGTTAGGGGACCATATTTAGTTAAATTGTTAAAAAATCACATTGTTATTAATATGAAAAAAGACATAATTATTTTTAAAAATTAGTGAAAATTAAGAAATTTTAAATATAGATATTGCGTTATTAGTTAATATTTTTATTCTATTCTGACTACTATTTTGCCATAGACAAATGTGCCGAAATGAAGGTGGTAAAGCGCATGCTTTGCCAGGATCTTTTGGTTTCTGAAGTTTGTGTTGCTTCTAAGCGATAGGAAGGGCCTCAGGACTTTGGATGTAG
The DNA here is from genome assembly GCA_004193795.1 of Asbolus verrucosus. NCBI lineage: Eukaryota > Metazoa > Arthropoda > Insecta > Coleoptera > Tenebrionidae > Asbolus > Asbolus verrucosus. Next base: position 1,095 of record QDEB01025100.1, on the reverse strand, counting down.
AAGAAGCAAAAGGTCTAGGTACTGTGAAAAAGACCGAAGAGAAAGTTGTCCAGCTTCTTTTTTCTTTTAGAACTGTGGGATTTCAAATAGAGTGCTATAGGATTACGTAACATTTATCTGGTTCAGCTTCCAATAGCGTCAATGTACGTAACATAGCTTGGTGTCGGCCAAGTCCGCATTGGTTGTTCCCCAAGGTGTGTGCACGCCTGCCATTTAACCACTTGTTGATTGCATGCTGGTACCAAGTGAACGAGTTAGCGTTGCAGACAGGTCTTTCTCTTAGTCGATGTCCTCCACCAAAATGGCAAATCAATATCACAAATTAGAAGCCAAAGCTGTCCAAGAGTTGAAGGACATCGCCAACAAAATCCGAATTCATTCTATCACCTCCACACAAACAGCAAAGTCAGGGTGAGTCTGGAAAATCATTGAAATTCGTCATTAGTCGACGTTTGCGCGGTCCGTTGTTCACTGGCGCGAAAGTGGTAGCAGAAATTTTAAAATTTCCTTCACTTGACCTAACTTTTTTTCGACAGTGTTTTTGTGTAGAGGGCGATAAAGTGTTGGCCCCAACCGATAATTTGTACTGATAACTTTTAGTTATTTAAACGATCAATTACTGACGCTCTTTCTTAGTTACTTTTGAATGGTCATTTCAATTATCACAAAAAATGCCCACTCAAATTTCTCAAGCAGACCTCAAAGCTTTGGCTGACATTGCCAATCGCATCAGAATTCACAGCGTCACCTCCACCTCTGCTTGCAATTCGGGGTATGTATTTCATCTATAATCCAACCCAGTAATTTTTACGTCAATTAATGCTTTAAAATGACAATATTCAGTAATGGATTTTTTTTAACTGATTTTCTCTGGTGATTTGTTCATTTTCTAATATCCGTAAAATGTAAATTACTGTTTGGACACCTAATAACATGTGTAACTCCAAAAACCGCGGTTAACATCATTAACATTATTGCCTCTCACAATTACCTAACCCCAGTTCAAATAATAATGTTGAAATTGTTGATTGAAGTATTTTACCTTCAGTATTGGATCTAATCATGTTTGTTTATACATATATACATATATATACA
>QDEB01025070.1:14542-25317 GCA_004193795.1 Asbolus verrucosus | reverse complement strand
ATTTTTTGGTGGGTAGTAAATTTACAAGGACGGCTGTTAAATGTTTATGGTGTAAAAGAGGTGTAAACATACACACCGTCATATGACAAAAAATCGTGTTCACAATCTAATCTAATCCCTTCATTTTACCGCAATTCTACAAGGAGGAAGTGCTTAATTTTTGCCATATTTTTGACATATTTTACCTATGAATCGATAGATTATGTTGTTGTTATTATTATGAAATTAGAGGTTGTCATGAAAACTGAAACATCTTTTATCTTTTTATAGATCATTCTTAATGTCATTACTCATAAACAACTTTAATATAATCAAAAATTATTTTCATCAGGGGCGGCTAACAGAAACAAAAGCAGCATCTTTGACTAGTTGATACAGTTATAAACGGAAATACAAAATTTGAGAGTTGTCAAAAATGCCTAGTACCGGGTCATCATAAATGTTTGTAGTCAAAGGCGCTTGTGAATTGTGTTTAGAAAATACTGCCGCTCTATATGAATCAACTTTTACTAAAAAATTTTAATTACATATAGGGAAAAATGTTTTTGATTGTCGGCTGCACTCGCTACAGTAATTAAACTACATATATTCAACTACCTCCCTACTTAGTCTGTTAACATGTTATAAACAACCTGTTTTTTGGGTAATATGCACCATTTTGTTTAAATCAATAATTCAAAGAATCTTTTTTTTACTAACTTCCAATCTAACAAAATGACAGTTATACGTCAAAAATAAATAATCCGAATCATTATGATAATATAGCGGCAACAAGACCAATTACATTTGTTTTCACAGGTGCCTCTGACTACAAACATTTATAGTAGGTATAATAAATCCTGTAAATTTAATTATAACTATATAAACTTATCACAAACGCTGCTTTTGTTTTTCTTTGCCACCCCTGATGAAAATAATGTTTGAACATACTTTACACTTTATTTTATTTTAAAATAGTTGGTTATGCTTTATTTGATATATTAAATAAAATCGATTAAAATTTATTATTGATGTTACGATTACGTGATAACGTGTTCGCCGTTCGGAATGTGATATTCGATCAAGTTACGGCAAAATACATATCTGTTCCATCTAAAATACGATATTTAATTTACCACAGGTAACATAGACAGTTCGGTAAAAATTTGCAATATGTGAACATATGTTGTGATTCAAAGAATTTACGTTGCCAGAAACTCTAGATGTATCCTCCACCATTCCTTGAAAATCAATAAGCTAAATATAATAAACCATCGACCATATTTTTGGTAAACATAAAGAGAGAACGGGGATTACGAATCTTGCAAACTACGGCTTTACAGTGTAAAAACTGTACTTTCATCTGCTTTCGACTAAGCAAACAGAATTTTCTCATTTTATATATTTCATATTCAATTTACGTCGCCATATTCAGAAAGATGCAGATCAAAGGACTGTATATCTTAGTCACGGCACTAAAACTTAAAAAAAAAAACGAATCTCACTTCCTTCAAAGGTGAACCACCTAAAATTTAAATTGTTTCAAATATGCTAGATGAGTTCACTGATAACTTTTTTTAATAGGAAATCCCTAAACTTATTTTAAAAAGTCATGCAACTTCATTCTTTTTTTTTATCATGATGTAGATGCGTCTTTGCGTTAAAATTGTAACAACTAATTTAGAACACCAACATAAAAGAAAAAGCAAGCAGAATTGAACTTTTTTGATGTCAACATTTTTTCGCCAATATTTCGCGTAGACTTGACGTCACCATGTACAGATTAGGGTCTTAATTGTTTGAAATATTGCGTCGTACTGAATCCTGTGACTACGTGTCACACTTGTCACATCTTTTCATTTAGGTCAACATTCGCTTGAGTGTTAAAATTTTATTAATGTTGGCCCGCTGCTTGGGCTTCCGCGTTAATGCGCCACCTGGGAACTTCAATGTACCGAAATGACATGGCTTTTCACTAAGTTGGCCATTGGAACCGCGATCCATGTCATTACAGCACCGAAATCCGTGGCAAAACACATTTCAAACAGTGTTACAACGTAAAGAAAAGAAAAAACATAAAGGTTGGTGCCACCATGAGAAGTAAAAGAAGCCCTGGAAGTAAAAAGAAAAATCAAAGCGTCACTTTAACAAGCGGAAGATTCACATATAGACACAACAACATACAACTCAATAAAAGTGTGCGGTGTGTTTAGTGCATCAGCGAAACCAAACAGAGGCGGCATTATAGTGGCACCAACCTCGACGGCAAGAGACTGGTTAGAGAGAAGCGTGACGGTGATGGCGGACATTGCGTCAGACATCTCAGCAAAGGTGTCGTTATTTCGCTGCCAGCTTCAGGACTCGGCATTTCGACGACCTCCTCATTATAAACCAGACGCATCAATTCCAACCTTTGACTGATAAGTGCAAAACGTGACACCAGAATCATTAATGTCAACAACGAGAAAACTAAACTCACCGCAACTTATCCAAGGACCAGTAATGGGTGGCACCGTTCTTGGTGTCTTGCACTTCGACGGCCACGATCGTCTTGGGTACGGTCGCGTCTTCATCTTGGTCGAAGTCGATGGCGGGCCTCAGGTCCGCCGGCAGCGGCGAATACAGCGTGTCTGTGAGAAGAGTGAACTGGAATTGCACCTGCAATCCGAGCGTGAGATTTTTGCAAAAGCCGAGGACTTATCGCAACCTTCTTTTTGAGCTCGACGGAGATGGCGTTGGCTTCTTTAAGGAAGATCGCGTTGCCCCACAAATCGTCCCTCAGCGAAGTGAACTGGTGGTGCTTCCACTTCCTCCACGCGTTGGCGGCCATCTCGTACTCTTTCTCGGTCCAATTGCACTCTGCGTCAAACAGAGGGTTCACTGCAAAAGCGCCCCTGTCTCAATTTCAAAGCAAGCAGAAACGTGCGCTTGATCGAAATTAAGCCACAGCCACAGCCTAACTAAAGAACTACACTCACCGAAAATATCGTCTTCGTTATTGAAGTCTTCGGGTGTGTAGGAACTGTACATCGACATCGTCATGCTTTGCTCTTCCACCTGCTTCTGGAGCGCGTCAATCCTCGCCTCGTAATTCTTCAACAACACCCCCATCAGTATTAATCTCTTCAAATACAGCACTTACCTTTCTTTGTTCTTCGAAGAGTTGGTCGGCGGTTTCTTTCTCTTTGCGATATTGCTCTTCTAGAGTCAAGAGTCGCTTCTCCATTTCAGCTTTCAAATCGATCCCCTGCTTTTCCAGAAGTTCGATCTGTGCGAAATTCCAGTCGACTGTCTCTATAGGGGTGGCGTTTTTCTCGCGCATTTCTCTGGCTTCGTCCGGATGGGTGAAGCGGAATACGTGGTTCTTACCCAAAATTACTCTGGAACCGGTCTTCAGGACCACGGGTTCGGTGATCTGGCGACAAGACATTGAGGCCTTGGATTGTTTGATAACCGCACTTACCTCTCTCCCGTTGACGTAGATTAAAGCTCCGTTCGAGGGGATCAAAGTAACTTTGCCATCTTTGTTCTCGAAGATGCAATGTTCAGATTTAATGTGAGAGCCGACTAATTGAATATCTTGAGGAATGTTCGCCTCGGCTGATCCGACTCTTGTAATACCATCTTTGGTGTAATAAATCAAACATTCGGACATGAATGGGTCTTCGTTCAAGTTGACTAGATGAGGTGTGCATTTGGGGGAGAAAACTCCCACTGTAATTCCGTCTTCTTTGACTGCTACGCCCATCTCGGCGAAAACTGCTTCGCGTTGTATTCTTATAGCTTCGGTACGCTTTAATTTCTCTTCCCATGTTTCGTTCAGTTCTAAATTGGATAAATAATTAAGAAATAGATCGATTTCGGAGTTACCGACGAATTACCAGCGATAAGCTTCTCGCTCGCTTGCAATTGATCAACAGCTTCTTCGGCTATCGTCGTGGACGTCGTTCTCACTCTCTCGTTCTCTTTGTTATTACGCGCCACAATGTTATCCTCGACCCCTAAAGATTCACTCAAATCAATTCAAGCGTCGCAACGGAAGAAATGAATGCGACTCGAAGCTTCTCATCACCAAAAATAATTAAAATCGTACATCAATTTAAAAATCAAACTTGGGCCAATTTTCGTTCTGTCTGAAGTTGAAAAAAAGCAAGCTTAAGCACTTGTTTCCAGTGTAAAGTACTGACAAAAGACAACATTCGATGGTTCGACACACCACTGATAAGTGACTGAATACTAAAATGATGATAGTCATGATGATCGTGTTTGTTACAAAGGTGGTCGACATCTTAAGGGTGCCAAAGCTTCGTTCAAGCAGATACTTACTAGGAGGCTCTCTTTTTTCATAAATAACTTTGCCATCCGGCCCTGGCCGCAGAATAAAATATAATCAGCCACGAGTTTTTAACTATTTTAAATTGATATCTACCCTTCCCCATCTTTTATTAGAATTAATTTCGGCCTTACCCTCGTGCACTTCGATCCCTTCGGCCTTGAGGAGTTCGCGCAATTTCTGGATCTCCTCTTTGAGCTCCCGGATGAGTTTCGCGTTGGCGTCTTCGTTGACGACAGCTTTGCAAACGATCTGTTTGGCTCTATCTGCGTATCTGTTTCGACATCGAAATATAAACTCGATTATGGTGGATGAATATACCCAAAAAATACCTCAGAGTCGATAACGTTTCGTCGTAATTTATGTCAGCGGGAGAAATCGCAGCTATCATGGCGGTTTTGCTGTTGCCTCCGAGATTCTCTCGAAGCAACCAAGTCAAAACTGAGTCTCGATAAGGTATAAAGTCTGCTTTTTTTGATTTCTTTGTTTTGGAGGCCTAGAATTTGCGATTACTCGAGATACACAAAACAAAAACAAAACCATGAACTTGTTTCACTTACCGACTACACGCACAAGCAAGAAAAAAGGAAAACGGATTAGAATCATCGTTTGAAACATTGTCGATAACAAAAGTATCTGAGGCTGGGGCAGTTTTCGTGATGAAACTGCCATTTTTATCGATTTCATGCTTGAAACTGCGCCAGTTTCAGCGGATAAAAGCAAGAGTTTCAAACTGAACGTTTTTATGCTTTCAGTTGACAATAAATCCCAAAATGAATTAACCATTTTAAACGGAACTGTTAAATATAAGAAACGTGATTCATGATTGTGATGTCAAAATATTCTATATTACTATAAAAAACATAATTTTGGAAAAACATTTTAAGGACAACTAACAAAAGAGCAACGTCAAATATTTTTGAGTCAAATGTAAAATGTAACTAAAACGCACAAAATGTGGCGGCACAGACTTTATTTTTATTGTCATAATATACGCCTTTGGGGAATAAAATAGCAATATCATAAAACTTTCAATTTTTTCAAAGTTTTGAAGTCAGTTTGTGGTTTCAAAATTTCCCAGAAGTCATCTAATGACTTGATCGATCATTAGAGATTAAGGAGTTACAAAATAAAAACAATGAGAATTCAAGTTGGTAAGAGGGTACTTACAATTTCAGCAAGGGCCGATATGACTTTTCCCAAAGTGGTCAGACTTTTGTTGATGTTGGCGCCCTCTTTAAGCCGTGTTCCCTTAGCACCGGTGGAGTCGGCCCTTTCAGACCCGGCGAGATCCACTAACGAGATTTTAGAAACCTTTTCTGTACAAAGCGTGGTCGTTTGGTCGTACCTCTGCTGCGTGAAAAAAATTGTAAAAACAGCATGCGACCTCGAACTAGTTTCGTTCATGTTGGTGGCAGCCACTGTGCGGGCCTTATTACCCTCGTCGATGAGGTCATGAATATCTTGGTAACTTGTCACGGCTAATTTACTCAAATCTTCGACGTAAGGCCCTAAAAGAGGATGTTCGCGTACTCTCAAGTTTCCTTTATTCTTCGGATTGAGCAGGTCTCTGACTCGTTCACAGTAAATTTCCATATAACTGACTTCGACTGAATATTTAATGTCTGTATTGTTATTGTTGCGTATCCTATTGAATAAGTCTTTGCAGATTTGCGGAATGATTCCTTCTTGACCCTCCTCCTGTTTCCCCATCATTGTGTACGATTTCCCCGCCCCTGTTTGCCCGTAGGCAAAGATACAAACGTTATAACCGTCGAAAGAATGTTGCAACATTTCCTCGCCTATGTCTTTATAGACTAGGAGTTGTGACGAAAATTCGAGATCATCTTCCTGAAAGCCCCGATTTTCCATTAAGTCTCGTTCGGCGAATCACAAAGCGTACTTACGTTATGTGACCAATAGGAATAGTCGAAATTGAAACTCTTAAGAGGTTCTTTAGGATCCGCTTTCGGATTCGTGATAGCTGAACAATAATTGAATTAGTCACGAGACAGTTTCAACCAATCGAATACTTACTGGTGGTGTTGCCACTCATTTTTATTATACACTTGCATTCTCGAGAGATTTCTCTGTTATTAAACGGCCGAACCCGAACTGCTACTTTTACCGACGACATTTTTCAAAATTTGGATCCCTAAAACTGCAAAGACGACTTAAGCCAATGCGCATGCGCTCCTCCAGCAATGGCTGTCGGAGGGAGGGTGGATTAACTAAAAGGCGAAATTGAAAAGTGTTTTCATTTCTGTAAATCTTTAAAAAAATTCGGGTTGCATATGTCTCTAAGAACGTTTGTGCAAAATTTAGTTTCGTAAAATATTAACGACCCCGAGCAAAATATGGTTTCGTAGTAATGCCAACGAATAATATATGAGAATTTACGGAGGAGGAAACCAACACGGCGAGTATCACATTGGGTAAACGTGTCCTGAGGGATTACCTGGCAATTTAGCGATATTTATGGCATCGCGGGTGAACCTGTCTTGTGTTCTTAAACGGAGCGAACATCCCAAATTTCCAACCCCTTGAAAAAACACCCCGCAACCACCTTAATTGCCCGTAATTGTAGGCGGGTGCAAAATTAATACCCTTAAGAACGCAATTACATCCCTGGCGCCACTTGCGTCACGCAATTCCGGTCTGTGCGGTCTGACCCTGGTTCTTTTTTTGAAAAAAGGGAGATTACGGTTTTACGGGTGATTCAGATGCGATGACGTTGATAGAAATGTTTTCTGTCACCCACGCGATGTTAAAATTAGCCCTTTCATTGAAAGCAGTTCAATCGAAAGGAAAAACATCAGCTATCGTTTCACCTGTACAATTCTGAACACCTTGATTTTTTCTTATTGATCGGTTTAAAGGTTTCCACGCACTGTCCGGTTAAAGTGTCCATACACTACCACTAGTTGAAAAATCAAATAGAACTAAAGAGAAAAAATCAAACACGCCCTTACCGAGCAAAAAAAAACTGCAGCCTACCCCAACGGAGGTTTTAATTGAAAAACAGAGAGCACGTACCGAAAATGTCCTGACGTCAGTGATGCCCAAAGGCTGACAACTAATTCCTAGCCGAGAGCACGATTTCAACATCCTTAATCTTCATGTCGTTGCCGAAATCGAACAGCACCACCGACACTCTAAGAATCTGTGACGTCTCGGAAAGTCCACAAGAGTTTTCGAGAATGCGCAAAACGGACACGTGACTAAAATCAATACGCAACTTCGCCAATGACCGCGCAAAAATCAATATGTTTATTAAAAAAATTAGACAATAACACAATATTGTGTAAAAAACAAAAAACTACATTCATTTCTCAAAAATAATTTAAATTGCCCGCCAACAATTATTGGGCAAGCAAGTGACTAAATTTTGAAATTGTTTATTAAATTTTGCGGAAAAAGAGCAGATTATTACAGAATCAAGTTAAATTCACGCGAACGTATCTCGCATTGCCAAAATTCTAATTAAATTTCAGTGAACTAACAGGGATGATTCACGTTCATGCGGGATTCCAAATAAAATCAATGATCATGACCTACAACTCTGCAGACATCTGTCACTCGATAATTCCAACATAATCCGACGCAAAAATTATCATTGTCGCATTCAACCGTTTATCTATGCATTCAATCCTATTTTTTATTGCAAATACAAAATTTTTGCGTCCGGCACTGTCCTTTGTGCATGATTCAAAATTTAGGTGATACCAACATGACGGAAATTTGTTTAATAAATAAATAATGCTTTGATTAGTTAATTTCGTGCATTTTTCTTGGGAAAAACTTACCTTATTGTCTTTATTTACCAATTTCCTTGCAGAAACAAACACTACATGACATTTCTTAATAAAATCGATGGGACATGCGCAGTGCTACCAACTTTGATTTATACTGGACCGTACTCAACAATTTTTGTATTGCCACCAGAAGCAACAAAACCCCAAGAATATTAGACATAAAAAAACTACTCTCGTTTTGTTACTGTTTATTCGTCTTATAATACAACACATTTTTATTAAATTAAGCAAAACGAATCGCTTTAAAATAAACTAATTCAGTATTTTGACTGCTTTTGCTTGAGGACTGCTTGGACGCATTTAGCCATTGTTGGCGAAGCCCGACTGATTGAATCTGTCATATAGAAGTCCTTTAACTCTTTAATTTCAACGTCTATAGGAGAATTGCTTAATTTACTATGCACACTCTGAAAACAGAACATCATGGACCAACGAAACAGAAACCTGTAAATCACAACTTACCTTTGCTAACTCTCCCGCTTGTTTGAAATAATTCGCATCTTCAGCATCGCCGTACCTAGTTAAATGTGGGGCAATCTGCGATAGCCTACACCTAATTTCGTTCAAATCGTCGTATGGCAATTTCACTCCGATTATTTCAGAAAGGGCCCTGATTATCTTCCAGTCTTCCTTAGCTTGACCTGGAGGAGTAACAGCCGGCAACGTTTGCTGTGCTCTACCTTCCGTGTTGACGTAAGTTGCTTGCTTTTCCGTATAAGCCACTCCTGGAAGTATTGCATCAGCAATTGACGCGCCGCGATCTCCATGGTGTCCTTGGTAGATCATGAAGCAGTCGGCTAGATCGCTCTTCTCGATAGATCCTTCGTCAGCTCCAAGCAGAAATAGAACTTTGGGCCTGTTCTCTCGAATTTTGTCCGCTCCGGGGGTGTAGCCGATGTCGAGTGCTGCCACCTGTAGATTATTAAGTGTCAAATTAAATCTTGAAATTCCTAAAATTCGTATGCTCTGAATGGGTAACTGTCAGGGTATACAATTACGCTATTGTAAGTTGGGTGACTAACCTGACTGGCCACTTTATGGAGGATGTTAAGAACCTTCCAGTTTTCAGGAACGGATGCCGACGCTGCTAAGCTTTGAACGGCTGACAGAATTGCAGCTCCGTCTGACCTTTGCAACGTGTCAGCTCCCAAAATAATCAAAGGTTTCTTCGCCGACTTCAATCGTTTAGCAACCGGATGATTTCCTGAAGCGATCTGTTTTATCAATTCTGGGTCATCCCCCAGATGATCATACTCGTAAGTCAAATCGACCTTCGGGCCGATCAAGGCTAACTCAAGCTCGTTATGCACGTAACCCTTCCTCAATCTCGAATTCAGAAGAGGTGCTTCGAACCTCGGATTGGTTCCAATTAAGAGGACAAAATCGGCTTCTTCAGCACCGGCGATCTTATTGTTAAGTAAGTAGCTCGAGCGTAAGTCGGTTCCGGAACCGTCCAATGGGAATGTGTGTTCGGTGCAGAGATCTTCTGAACCCACCCGATTCAACAAATCTTTTAGGGCTACCAAGGCTTCGGCGTCGGCTAGACCTCCTGCGATGGCTCCCACGCTGGATCCTGCATTTTTCAATACTTTGGCGACGGATAAGAGGGCGGTTTCCCAATCTACGGGTTTCAATTCGCCATCGCTGCCTCGCAACATCGGAGTCACCAGTCTTTGCCTCTTCAAACCGTCATATGCAAACCGGGCCTTATCAGATAACCTAAACAAATTACATTACTTCATTTTTATACATAACTGGCTGTTACTCCAAATCTATGTCAATATCAATTTTGTCATGTTTATGCAATGTTATCTACTGTATTTACACAAATTATTGTTTCAGTTGTCAATCGGCATTATTTGACAAAGTTTGTTATCATATTATCATAATTAAATTTAGTTTTATTTAGGCTTTCCGATTTTAATTAAAACCATGACTAAAAAATATTGTTACTGAATGGTGCAAACCTCATTCTAAAATCATATTAGTATTTGTGGTGTAATTCAAAGTATATTGTCTACATATATAATAAATTTGCAGCCCACATTACACCGTTAAAAACGCTGATGATCTAACAATTAAGTCACTAAATGTCAAATTACTTCGACGATTTGACACTTAATTGTCAAGTATACATAAATTCGTTAATTCGGTCTAAATTAATTTGAAGTATTATACTTAAAAAACTTGAAAGCTAAATTATCATTTGACCTTGAAGTTTGTGGATAAAACAAATCTTAAGAACATCGCCTGTGATATTTATTGCTATTTTGTGGATGACTCTGTATATTTTAAACTCTGAAACTGCCTCATAAGGTTGCAATGTTAAGTATATTCTTAGAATTTGACAAACATGATTTCTCTTTCACTAACTCTCTTTCAATAACGAAAAGTATGTGACAAAGTGTGAAAGTCACTTCACCTTTGCACACTTTTAAGTGACCAAAGTATCTTTGTTTAAGTTAAGTATCTTCACATAATTGTGCACTTTGGCAAAAGTGAAAGAAAAAACATTATCTAATGCACCTGTCTTTCAAATACTAACGAAAAATAGTACAATGCAAACAAAATCATTGTATAAATTTAACGAAATTTTCAGTTTCTTCATCTTCACATCAATAACACGGAATCAAGATAATAAAGAACTT
>QDEB01025070.1:0-14533 GCA_004193795.1 Asbolus verrucosus | reverse complement strand
ACATAATGCTAAAACCGTTCTGCAAGTTGCAAAACATATTGTTACTTGGAACAATTAATATTTAAAAGACAAGACAGTTTCAAACTGAATTCAACCAAAAATCGATTTCAAAACCTTTGTCCTTGAAAATACAATATAAAATACGCGTCAATGTTCAGGAATTTAATTATAGAAGAGCGCTACAAAGTCTTTTTACTAATTTTTTGTCAGTAACAATAGTTATATTTGGTTATGATTACATGGAATGGGTTGCATTTCATCAGTGCTACTGGAAACAAATATAGTTACCATTCCTCATTGATTTCTTCATTGGTCCTCGGTAAAATCCTCATAACTTCCCCAGTCCTAGTAGAGACAACGATATTTGACCCAACAGCATCCAAAACATCGATCGAATCAATTTTACGAATTTCCCAAGGTCTAGCGGTGAAACTGTAGGGTTTACTTGTAAGCGCCCCCACAGGGCACAAATCTATCACATTTCCGGATAATTCAGACAAAAAGAACTTCTGCACATAAGTCCCTATTTCCATTCCTGATCCACGTCCCGTAGTCCCTAAATCATCAACTCCAGCAACTTCTGACGCAAAGCGGATACATCTAGTGCAGTGTATACACCGTGTCATGATAGTTTTGATCAATGGCCCTATATCTTTATCTTCAACGGCCCTTTTTCCAGAAAAATCAATATCAGTAAATCTTGACCTGTCAGAACCGAACGCCATGCTCTGGTCTTGTAAATCACATTCGCCGCCTTGGTCACAAATGGGGCAATCTAAAGGATGATTTACAAGCAAAAATTCCATGACGCCTTCACGCGCCTTTTTGGTCATTTCAGAGTCGGTTTTTATGCGCCAACCTAAAATAATAAATCAAAAAATAAGTTCCGAAAATGGGGAAACCATACCCTTCATGACTGGCATAGCACAAGCTGCGACAGGCTTTGGGGACTTTTCTACTTCCACAAGACACATTCTGCAGTTACCGGCAACCGCTAAACGTTCATGATAACAGAATCTCGGTATCTCAATGCCGAGGAGAGCAGCGGCTTGTAATACCGTCGTCCCTGGTTCTACTAAAACAGGCTTATCATCGATGAAAACTTCAATCTTTTCTGGCTTCTTAGCTACAGCACTCGAAGCTCTAGAAACTACATAGACATGTTTGGAGCTCAGTTTAGCCCCGTTCAGGGCTTTAATTAAAGTAGTACGCAGCATAATCTGAAAAAAATTGCAACTTTCTTTATTCCACTTTCATTACATAATATTGATAGGTTTTATAACCAAACTTTATGATAACGAGAAAACGGTGCAGAAATGAAAATATCAGAAATGTGTGCGTTCTAATTCTCTGTTTATTATAAACTGGTGCAGAAGCGATAATTAAAAGTTTACCTTTTTCTAATAAATTTCCGATAATAACAAATGTCAAAAAATGACGTCCATCGTACGTCAAATCTGGCAAACGTCAAATTTGACAGTTAACCTAAAAGTCCTTTTCCGGTTTTTTATTCGTGGTGCGGTGTGGTCTCTGATACAATTTTACATAAAACTGATAAAAAATGGGCAAACCAAATTTTGGAGATTTGAAAACCGACAAAGGTGTCAAAGAACTGAACGCATTTCTTGAAAGTAGGAGCTACATAGAAGGGTAATTAGAAAATTGCTCGCATATTGGCCATCGCTCGTTAACCTTCCACTTTTCAGATACTCAGTTTCTCAGGCTGACTTAGACGCTTTAGGCAAACTTCAGAAAGTCCCAGCTGCCAACTTGCCTCATGCTTTACGTTGGTACAATCACATCAAGTCATTCTCGCCTGAAGAACTGAAATCTTTGGGCGTTTCTGGAGCATGCCCCCTGAAAACCGCTGCACCAACAACCCCCGCGAAGGACGACGATGACGACGACGTCGACCTGTTCGCATCAGATGAAGAAGAAGACGCGGAGGCAGCACGCGTTCGTGAAGAACGTCTGAAGGCTTATGCTGAAAAGAAATCGAAAAAACCGGAACTCATCGCTAAATCTAGCATTGTCCTGGATGTCAAACCGTGGGATGACGAAACTGATATGAAACAGATGGAAGAAGCAGTCCGCACCATTATCATGGACGGTCTGGTGTGGGGGGCCTCTAAACTAGTCCCTGTCGGCTACGGCATTAATAAGTTGCAAATCATGTGTGTAGTCGAAGATGCTAAAGTTTCTGTCGATGAATTGGTTGAGAAAATCCAAGAATTTGAAGACTTTGTCCAATCTGTTGATATTGCTGCATTCAATAAAATTTAAACAATTGTAATTTTTTCAATAAAATTTACATTTATTGATGTATTTGTAGAACTTTGTAAAGCCTTAAATTATTTAGTTGTGGATATGTTTGTGGTCTATCTGATTTGATGGACGGCTCATAAATGAATTCTTTCACTTCTTTTGCTTTGGCAAATGAAGCCAAGACTGGTTCTTTGTCTTTTTGAGGTAAAGGTTCCCTTGATGTCAAAACAGGTGGTGCTCTAGCTGGGACTTGCAGCGGAATTAAATCCTTGTAGATTGCCTGATCAGGGGGAAAATTAATTTTTCGGGTCACCTTAAATTGAGAATAATTAATAGATATCATGGCGTTATTACAACACAAACCTTTTCATTGAATGCTATATTAGGTACACTCTTAACTTTCTGAGGTTTGGCCTTTTCTACTTTATCGATCTTTTTTACTATTTGTAAAGCTGAATTTAGTTCAGGAGAATGAAATTTTGGTTGATGATTCTCAAGTTTCGCCTTGTCTTTAGTCTTCTCTTTGGCGGCATCTTCAGATTTCTTTTTCACTTTATCTTCTAATTTTTCATCAAAAATGAATCTGGTTTTTGGAACCGGTCTCTCTGTATTTCTCACAAGAATTTTCTTGGGGTCGCTTTTCTTCGATCTATTCATTTCCTCAGTTTTCAAATAAACCACAAAAAGGGGTTAACGGTCAAACAAAAAGTGAGGTTACAATCTGCTGTCAGATCGAGAATTAAAACCAAAAACATTAAAAAATATTTCTCCTCAGCTGTGGTCAATAAATGAGTCGTTTATATTCAAGAAACAGAAGCGGACAGCCCCCACGATGAGTGCAGAAACTACCGGCAGTGAAATCTTGGATCAATATCGTAACATTTCCAATAAACTAAAAAGGTAGTTTTTCTATTATTTGATGACTTCCACTGAACGGTTCTATTGTAGGCGATTTTTGCGCAAACCGAACGTTACGGAAGCATGCGAATCCTTCAGTTCTCTGGGCAAACATTGCGAAACTTCCGAACTGCCAGCATATGCAGGAATGTGTTGGATATCTGCAGCACGCTGTGAAGGTTCTTTAGGCAACATTCCAGGAGAAACCTCGTGTTTAGTACGAGCTGCTCGTCAATTTTTAGCCGCTGAAGAGAAGGATCACAGCTTGGGTTGCCCTAGCCCCTCACAAGAAAATCTAGAAGTATTTATTAAAGTGTATAAGGTTCAATAATTGATGTTTTTTTTTTAGGCGGCTTTAGGATGTTATGCTTATGCTTCAAGTCGCTACCCAGAAGATTGCCCCATTCCAATAGGATTAAGTCTAGAAATTGTAGAATTTTTGAAGAAAGTTGGCAGAAACGCAGACATTGAAGAACATCTCCGGAACGCGATGGAATTATCAGGCGACAATTTAGACACGAAAATCTATTGCTTGCAATTGTTAGCCTCGCATTATATCGAAATGCGCAACTATACTGATGCCCTGAATTCATTCAACGAAATCGCATCAATCTTAGACAGGTTACCAGTAAATGGGGCCAGATCTGAGATTTTGTTAAAATGTGAAATAAGCCGTGTGCTGCTGCTGTTGATATTGAGGCCAGCGCCGCAAAAGTTGTCACCGAATTTGGCGAAGTTACTCGAGAAATACACCTGGGGGGATCAGAACGACAAAACTTTGAAAGGTATCGAACCAAATTTACCGAAAATAGATCAATAAAATATTGTTTTAGCTTGTGCAATGTCCGAAAGAATGTTCATATTGCTCCAGTCATTAGTCGCTGTATGCCAGTCTTTGGACATCACAAATCTGGATCATTTAGAGAGCGAATTATGGAAATTATTCGGAAATGAAGAACGCGAATTGCTTAGAATCTTGGTTCGAATTTATCTCGAACCTTAAAATTTTCAAAAGACCAAGTTGAAAAGACTGCAAAGTTTCTGTTATTTACGTTGGCAATACCACCAAAAAGTTGGTACTTCCCAAAACATTTGAATTTTTGTTCCTGTCATTTTGTGATTTGTCAGGTAGATGTGATTTTTATAAAATTCGTAAGTATTTTTTGATTAGATGTTTATTACATGTTACGTATAATTTATATTTAAGAATTCTGTGTTTATATTAATAAAAAATTCACTAAAATTTAAATTAATTCTCATCCTAAACCAGAATCAGCAGAAGCAAACATTCAAGCAAATGGCGGAAAAAAGTAGTTCCAGATTTGGGTACTACTTCTGGCAGTTTTTGTATTTGATTCCGATCGCGGTCACTCTTCACTATGTTAAAATGGTGTTTTTGCCCAACATGTTGGATTTTCGTTACCAAGCACAGACTAACCTGGACGTAATTGATGATGTTACGGAACGTCAGTGCAAGCAGCTATTTTACGAGATGTTTTTACTGCGAAAAGAGCTCATTGACATTAGGGAGGAACTGGACGAAATTCGAGCCTGGAAAGACGACCATTTATACAATTTTGAATCGAAACTCGATGACGCTCTTGACGTGTTTTATTCAGACCATGTCGGAATGTTTGGTAATCCGGAATTTATCCCCCAATCCCCCATTAACCAGATTATTGCAGATTACGCCTCGGAGTATGCGGGCAGTTCAATCATATCCACCCCCGATACCGTATCCTACCTGTCCCACTTTGACGGGTTTCGCTTTTTCGGCACCATCGACTGGATGCTCGAGTCTCAACCCCATACCATACTTCAACCGACTTTACCAGGAAAATGTTACGCCTTTTACGGAGATAAGGGTCGCATAATCATTAAATTGGGGAGCCCAGTTGTGGTCACACATGTTAGTTTGGAGCACCTTCGAATTGGCGAGGGAGTAAACAGCGCACCGAAGGATTTTCAAATTTTGGTTTGTAATTTGCGAATATCAGTCGATTGTTCTGTGAAGACACATTTTAGGGCCTCGGTGATGGTTTTGCTGAAAATTTGGGATATTTCGTGTACGATTTGAAGGATAAAATAATTCAAACTTTTAAAATTATGTCCAAAAATCAAACGGTTAATTCTGTTGAATTGCGCATACTCAGCAATTATGGAAATGAAGAATTAACTTGCGTATACAGATTCAGGGTTCATTCAGTGTTTAATTAAGATTAAAAATAAAAATGTTGTAAGGCGTTTCGCCCTTGAGCCCCTTCACTTGTTACGTCATGTACATAATTATCTCGACGTGTGAAGTTGGCGACTTGTGTAAAGGCGTCATTATATTTTTAGCCATGTTACAATAAACCATTCTCACCCTTAAGCAAAGTTAGGATAATGTTGAGTTTTCACTCCACTGATCTGAAGAAATAAATATAAAGATGACGTCACGTCATACATGTCTATAGAGTACTATGTACTAATTTAATGTATGTTTATATTTAGTTAGACCGTTGAAGAATTTGTAATGTTTGGTCGTTAAAAAAATATTTAAATTTAAATACAGTGAAGGTTGTTTAACCACTGAAAGTGTGTCTATGTTAACATAAATATTTAAACTTCTAAAGGTAAGTAAAAAAAAGGTTCAGTATGCCCAAAAATAGAGTTGTGTGCTGTATTTATAGCCACCGCCGTCCGGTTGGAGACATTTACTTTATTTTCCCCCTTTTCAGTTTGGAAATAATGGAGCTAAGATCGAGGTCCAGGTCCAAGACGCCGTTGCAGACGCAAAGCTTCATCGAAGCTGAATCTTTCGAAGGCACTAACCACGTCACGGTCACCAGGTCGTCGAGAAGAACAACATCAGTCAGGTAACTCAAAATCGAAATCGAATCACCTGTATCGAGTGCGGTTAATTTTAGAACCACCAGTGGAGGTGGCTCATCCGAATTTTATTCAAGTACAACAAAACCAGCAGCAAAGGCAAAAAGTACAAAAAGCTCAAGAAATGTCGCTTCCGCATTCAAAACCTCGGACTACTCTTCAGAAGAGGGCGAAATTGAGTCCATGACACACATCTCGCAGAATGAGAAGAATCAGATTATAGAAGATGCCAAAGCGGCAGCTAACGGAAACACCGAAATCTCAGCCTTAAGTCTGTATAGGAAAGCGGGGAGATATTGGGAGTATGTTTACTTTTTTTTAATGACATAACCTAACATTTTGACATTAAGTAGCGTCATAAAAATGATCAGATAAGAGTGCATTCAGTGGGTTAGGGTGTGATTAAATCAGAAGCAGTTCAGAAACTTTATCAAGAGCCTTATGGTGTGATACAAAAGATAACAATCAACAATTAACCCAAAATTAATTTTAGGTTAACTTGCTTTAGAGGTAATTTTTTTGTTCAAAGTTGGCCATAAAAACTAACATTTGAATTTAACAAAAGATCAAGTAATGTGTCAATTTATGTTCATAAGTTATTTAACAAAAGTCATTTTAAGTTATTTCAATGACTTGGTGTTATTTTTATATTTTTAATGTCTTAACTACAACAGTAAATGATACTTTTTTCTTTTTTCACATGTTTTTTTCGTCCATTGGTTGATAACCGTTATCGCCTGTTTTTCAGCAAATATCCGAAAACCGACTACACATATTCTCGTCATTCACGCGATCGCGTCGAGCTCGCTCCTGGAGTGGTGCAGATGCCCAACATGTCCCGACGGACCATCCATTCGTACGATTCCAGCACAAACACGGACTCCTATTTGGACCAGTTCTCCTCGGGAACTCGATACATCAAACAAAGACTGTTCGCTAGTGAGAACAACAACTCCGAAGAATTCGCCGATGAAAGCTACAAAATCAGCCGAGTGTCTTCATCGTCCCGAAGACGCACGGTAACATCAGTGATAACGTCCGTCTTCACCAGCGCATTCACAGTGATTTTTTGGTGCTTCTATTCGGTGTATGAAGTGGTGAATTCGACGACGATTTGGTTCTTGACGAAGTTCCATCATCTGACGAGTCGCGTGATGTTGTTGGATAATTGGTTGTTGAAGAGGTCGGCGGCGGGGAAGAGAGCTAGGGCGATGATAGCGCTGTGCTTGCTGCCGCTTTTGCTGTTTGGAGGTGAGTTATTCAGGAAAGGTTTCGTGTGAGAGATACAGAGGAGTTATCCATGGTGGTATTTCAGGTTTACATATGTTGTTGGCTAGTGGCGTCTCCCTCGCCCCTTTCTGCCACCCTCACTGCGGACGTTACATTTCCACTTATTATAACTCATTCTTAAATACAGCATCGAATGTCTTTAAATAATGTAGCAGACGCTTTTATCATTCGGGGATTTCGCGTGGAAAAATTCTCTGTGCCGTTTTCCATGCGTGATTCTCTTTCATATGTCTTCGAGTTTTTTTCGTTTTTAATAATTGTGTGATGGTGTTTGAAAATAATTAACATAGTGTTAGTCGTTTTTCATTCATTTTATTTTTTATTAACGCTCATCATATTTTATTATAATAATAACACGGTGTTGTACCTATTTTATTATAGTGATTTTATATTGTTGCTTTAATTTTAATAAATTAATAAAATGTGCACATCAACATGCTTTTTCCTTTTAATTTTAGTGAGCACGGTGGTAATAGGGGGCGAGGATTTCACAGCTGTTGTTAATTATTCTGTTAGGGAGTGTCTTTCAGAAAAATCTTAGAGCATCTGAGAGAGACAGTTGCCCCTAAATGATGCACACACACCATGTCGTTGTCATATCGATGCTATTTTTATGAATGCATGCTCAGACAAACCCAGAACTTCTCAGATTTAACGGTCAGAGTTGTGAAAATCTGTATACAATGTGGGAGACAGTTGAATTTTAATGTTTGGGGTTATAGAAAAAAAGTACATTTGTTTAGAACTATTTGAAATGCCTCTGTAGCTTTTTAACCGTTTTATGTAATCCGTCAAGCTGTATGTGATGTACTTTGTATATTAACCGATTCGAATGAAATTTGGAATGATCTCCATTAATAAATCGCATTTTTGTGGTATTTTATTGCGTCAAATGATCGTAACTTTTGATTAAAATTGAACTTTTATTTTTTTGAAATTCATCTATACCCTCAGAATTTAAGTACAAATTCGAAAAAAGTAAAATTAGTAACGTCACTACTTGATGTGACAATGTTTTTGGAACGCATGTCGGAGTTAACTGTGTCATTTCTGAGTTTCATCTTAATCTGTCAATTGCACTGTAATTTTAGGCCGACAGGCGAAACTATCTACGACATACTAGCAAAAAACATGTAAAAATATTTATGTCAAATTGAAATTTAAAAACACTTTATCATGTGAAACTCACTTCGTTTAGTATAAATTACCATATTAGTTGAGGTCGGTTTTACACAACAAATTGCTTTTACAGTTCGGAATTTGCCTATTTATGTTATTAGGGCTAAACATATTTTTTGTATTGTATATAAAATTAAGAAATTTAATACCATGTCAAACGGCTGTCAATCAGGATTTTAAAAAATAGAATAACAATTAAAATGTTTCTGCTAGATCTGTTTATTTTATAGAATGTATTATGGTCTTTAAATGAAGGAAACACTGTCATCATTAATGAAGTTGTACGGGTGCAGATTGCATTTCTATAAATTGTTCCAAGTTAATTTAGTTAATTTAATTTAAAAATTCCGTTATGCTTAAATAGAAATTTTTTTTCCAAATTACCCAATAAAGTTCAATAACACTAGAAATTTTTATTTTCAAGGTTGACCAACCTGATTTCACTTTTATTCAGTCTTTGGAACTTCGTCGCTAAATATCAAAATTAGATTAGCCTCTTAATCACGTGATTAACAGAAGGCAAGAGGAGCAAATACGGGTCTAACTTTCATCTTATTAAAACAAGCAAAAATATCTCATGGAAATGAACTGTTTGAATTTCCACTATTTGACATACATCCAAACGACATATGACATTAATTAACTGTAGCAATTAAAATAACAAATTTACTTTTAAATTAGTATGCGATCCAATATTGCAGTGTACCTATTAAGACAATCATCAAAGACGCCTTTGTAAAATAAAAGCGATGTTCGTGATTGAATTCTATTGTCAGATCGATAAGAGCTCGAGGAATTTTTCACAACAGTGACCTGAGTCAAATTTTACGTGATGACTGATGAGTCAAGGGTTGCCAGGTCTTTGAAGCTTGACAATAGAAGATTCACAAAAAAAAAATGGTAAAATATAGGAGAAAATAGAATTGAGAGATATTTGTCATATTGATAATCTTTAATGTTACACATAACTAAACAATACATGTAAATATGTAATAATAACAAGAAACGCAGGTGCAAAAGTAAGTGCAGCCACTATAGAGTGATAACATAACACTTTAATTTCCCTAGGTAAAAATTCAAAATATTAATTATTAAGAAAAATAATTATTGATAAAAACAATATAAGTAAAATAATCTCTTCAGCAAAAATATAATAGATTTTCTCCTATATCTAACGCTTCATAGAAGGTAGAAGATTTTGTTTAAAAATAATAGACTTCTATCAAATATAAAACTGGCAACCCTAGATGAGTCGTCGGTTACAAGTTGGTTTTAAATTTAGCGTAAGGCTACGAATTGGTGAGTGAAATGAGAATTTACAAGAACAATAAGTTCATTGCTTGAAATTTTTGTGCAAAATCATAATTGTCAGATAATATAAAATACTATACTGCGGTCGCTGTAATTACATCTTAACTTAATTTTTAACCAATGACAGGAAAGTTTGCAGTGAGCAAACTAAATTTGACAATGATAGGCAAAAAATTTGAGTCAAACTAACAGAAGTACGGTTTCCTCAAATAAATAGAAACAGTGTCAATGCTTTACTTCTGTTATATTATTATGCAAATGTCAAATTTTTGCTCACGATTTGATGTTAATATGTAAATTGCACTTTGGGATTTTCGATGAGATGTTTTCAAATAATCTTTTGCCATCGTGGGCGGAGTTGGGATGTAATTATAATACTTTCAGTATACATTTTTCACATTCGAGGACATTTACAAACATATAATTCAAACACAACCTTTTTTTTAAACATGGTGTATGAATTAGTGCCTTTTGCCTAAATCGGTTAATAAAACGAAAATCTGTTAAGGCGTTTCAAATATTTTATAAGTTCACCCCTGATGCTCAAAATTACTTGCAGTATGGTGGCTGCTTTCGAGTTTGGGTAGCGCAGTCTACTGGACTTATTTAAATCCGTCCAATGTTTCCGTTGTGGTTCCACCACCCCCCATCACATCAAAAATTGCGTCCACAGAAGGAAATCAGATGGAACCGCCCAATCCTGACGTAACTTCTAAATTTCAGTCAGACACCAACATTAATAATTTGGCATATTTAAACACAGACGAAATCGTTGAAAAAATTTTACAGAGTCCAAAAATTCACAGCATTATCAACAACTACCATAATAACATCAAAGTGGAACAGCAGTCTGATGCCGAAAGAGACGAGAAACTGGTCAACATAATCAACGACTTGAAAGAAGAGATCAACAGTGTTAAGCAAGAACTGTTGGTGTTAGAACAGACGAAAAACGCAGATCTGAATAAACTCGTTTCGCAGTTTCGGTCGGAAAACGTCAGAAATATTGCTCACTTTACCCAAAAACTGAACCGTTGCTGCAACAAACCCATGATCAATCTGGAACCCTACGTGGCTGGGGTTTTGAAAAACTTTTTGAACGATCCCGAGTTCCTGTCGAACCAAAAAGGTTTCACTGATTGGTTGCATGTTTTGTTCGTCGCCAAAGAAGACCTAGAAAGGCGTCTGTTCGCTCTAACACAAAATTTGACCAAGGACTATGACGTATCCATTGAAAACACTGCAAAACTAGTTATGGAAAGAGTAGTCACTCGCCTAGTCGACCGCCGTTTCGATTCCGGATCGATCACGGAAGAACAGATCAAGAAGGTGGTTAAGTCGACTTTAATGATCTACGATGCCGACAAAACCGGCCTCGTGGACTACGCCATGGAGTCCATGGGCGGTCATATTGTCACAACTAGATGCACAGAGAGCTACCATACCGGCACGGCGGTTATTTCAGTTTTGGGCATACCATTGTGGTATCCATCAAACTCTCCACGCATAGTGATCGTTCCTGGGATTAATCCCGGCGAGTGCTGGGCGTTCCAAAATTTTCCGGGTTTCATAGTCATAAAGCTGGCTACCAGGATCCTAGTTGAAGCTTTCTCTCTGGAGCACGTTAGCAGATTGTTGGTGCCGGAGGGTAGAATTGATTCGGCTCCGAAAGAATTCGAGGTTTACGGTTTGGACAACGAGAACGACAAAGAACCGGTGAAGATCGGGGAGTATGTCTACGATTATGACGGGGATCCTATTCAGTATTTCGCAGCTCAACAGCACGGACTAATTTTTACGATGGTGGAGGTTAGAATTAAGTCGAATCATGGGAATCCGAACTATACATGTCTGTACAGGTTTCGGGTACATGGTACTATCAGTAGTGAACCCACGTAAGCGAATTAAGCAGTCTGTGTTTAATTCCGCAATGTGTTCATTATTTATTTCGTTTTCTACTTTGTAAATATCTCGTTTTCCGAACCACTTGCCTTGAAAATCATCAGGAAAGTCGATCTACCTTTATACAAAATAACTTTAGTTTTGGAGATTTTTTGTGTTGTATTTTAGTACTTATTAGTGTTTTCTGTCTAAAAACTTTTTACATTATTTATGACTTGAGTAGTATTAACATAACTTTATTCTTGAGTAGTTTATTAATAATTTTTGTATTATGGATAAAAGAGTCTGTGATTTGGTCTAATATAGTTAAGTACAAAAAAATACTGTAGATCATTACTTGTAAGTAAGTTGCCTTATGCAAATTTGCAAAAAAATCGTTATAGTCACATATTTCAGTCACTAGTTTTAGGATTAAATATTTGTATGTTAAGAATCTTTTCACCGTTGCTTTTTTTTATCGTTGCACGGTAGTTCATTTGTATTTTCGTAAATAAAATAAAGTTTTTGTTATTAACTTTCTTTAGTTGAATTTATGATTTTTTCTAACATTGTTAAGAAAACAGAAAATTTGTGTTTTTTTTTTTTACTTTATTATTCTAATTATTACTTATTATTACGTTTTGAAAAATATGACAATTTCAAAATAAAAGAGTTTGTGACCCTAAAAATTAAATTTGAATTTATTTTCGAATATTTGCCTACAATAATTAACAGTTTTCTGTTCCACAGGATTGACAGAAACGTCAAAAACCCGAAGTCTAGGTAAGTAAGCTATTTTTTTCGCATCAACGTTAGTGATGTTATTATTTGTAATCGATAACATTTCAAAATTTGCAGTGTACCGTAGATCATTCCAAGGAAAATAGCTCAATTTATTGTAATCCAGAGTAATATTCTTAAATTTTTCAATTTTTTGAATAACCCGTCGTTAATTACAGTGAGATTTTCAGTTGATTAGCTCTTTTAAATTTTTTAAAACGTCGACGCGCCACCATCGATTCTCTCTACCCTTGCGCATATGAATGGTATTGATTCTAGAAATCTTAAATTTTTGAAAAAATGTTTGGACACGTGTACACATGATTGCTCAATAAAAGTAAATTCTTTTAAATTTACTAAACCCGACAACAGATTTGGCTCAAAATCACCCCAACTATTGTGATCAAATGTCAATATTTTCAATAATGGACAATCTCCAAATGAATGTTTCGTTAATTTCGGAAGACGATTGTCATTGAATTGTATTTTTTCAAGTGATTTACCACAAAGACCACCATCTTCAATTTTTTCCACTGTGTTGGCAGAAACTTCTAATAATCTCAAGTTCTTCACTGAAGAATGTGGAATTGAATATGCCAGTGACTTCTTCCAACCTTAATTCTTTTAAATCGTTGGGTTTCGGATAAGCAGATGTGACCATTGCATGTGCTGCCAAATACAAAAATGAGGTGAAAAATATAGAATTCATCCTAAAATAAAATTACATTTTATAGTAAAAGTAATAATTAAACTACTTGCTTTACCAACTTCTACGTTGTACATTAGCTTATTTACAAGTGCAAAAGGTTATTCTAATTTTAAAATCTGTTATAAATAAATTGATATCACCGTTTCTGAGTACTTCAAATCTCTTAACTACTGTCTGTTTATCTACTTTGAAGCAAAAAGTCAAGATTTATATTTTGAGTTATTACTAACACCGCTTCGTTTATTGCATTAACAATTTCAATAAAATTTAAGTATAATCTGTGCAGTGATAGAGCAGACTATTTTGAATTTATAATAATAGTCATATAGTAAACAAATTCCATGTGGCGGACAAAGTAGGTTACGGTTGCATTTAAAAAATGGATGGCTAAAGGTGAGGCGGCACAGCCAAGAAAGTTGAAATTTTCACAATTTTCTGTTTTATGTTCCACTCTCTGTCAACCATTCAAAAATATGGGGTATTATACATATTTTTAAAATTACCTGAGATGTTTGCACGTGAACTTTTTACACATACATCTAGTACCATTCAGTGGTGCGCGGTACATTTTCCGGAACGTAGTTTTCTAGTAGAATGAATTAGTTACCTAATAGATTGCTGGTAACATCCATGAATGTCAGAATTCAAACTTGACAATGAATTTACTGATTAATGGATGCGTTAAGTTTTTTTTTTGTTGCTTTATAAAAAATGTTCTTGTATTACTGAAAGTTTGTGAATGTCAAGTTTATTAACGACAAGCCATTCATGGCTTACTCTAATTCCTTTTTGTTCAATTATATTACGTCATAAACCTACTTGTACATGGTCGCTAAAAATATGGAAACAGTTAAATATTTTGAAAACGCTTTATCAGAATTCCTTGAGATCTGGTACATGGTTGGGGGAAGTTAAGTTATATTATTTATAATTTTTTCAATTTGTTTTTGAGATATGAAGAAACTTATTTTTTTTTAAATACTGTAGGTCAAATTTTACATTTTTGAAAAGAGCATTTTCTTCTGAACTCAGTGATACATATCACGCATATCTTATTTTTCATCAAAACTTTCTGCTTAAACGGCCATAACTGCAGATATTGGTTAGACAAAAAATCACATTAGATGAAGCAGGTTCATACGCAGCGTCCACATATTATCAGCCTTTTCGTTATTAATGACAATTTGACATCTGAAAGATATTTTGCAGCAACAGGTTGTTACCACACTTTGACGTAATATTCCTCAACTACGAAAATTGGGCCATCCCAACTGAATAGGATTAACAAGACGGAGCACCACCTCATTTTGGACGCCAAGTATGCCAATATGTAGATGAAACATTTCCCCA
>QDEB01025042.1:0-12536 GCA_004193795.1 Asbolus verrucosus | reverse complement strand
ATATATATATATATATAGTGTTTTTTTGGTAATAATATAATATGCATGTTAAGATTTAATCTGTTGAAAAAGATTTAGTTTTTTTGGTTTTAGTCATTTTCGTTATTTTCAGTCAAACAAATGATATAAAACCAGGATATGTAACAAAAATTTTCTCTTTCTTAAAAGAGAATCGATATATTCAAAATCAGCAGTGTCAAGTCTAAATATGAAATATTATATCCTGACAACTCTAGAAAAGCCATAATTACGAGATTTTTTCCGTAGTTAATTACATTTTATATAAGTACAGAGTGGCTATTACAACAGTTCAAAGTACTTTTCGTTTTTTTTAGCGTGCGAGTATTAGCGTGGAGCGCTAATTTTTGTTTACTTTTTCAAGTTCTAGTTTTTTGTGTATGCAACTTTGATTTATTTTATTGTTATTAAAATTTACTGTAAAATTCAATACTTAATTTAGAATAATAAAATAAATTGGAACGTAAATATGTGTAAATATTTATTGGATTAGAACGTGCAGTGATTTGTTAGAGAGCCTTTAAACAATAAAATGAGGTTAAAAACTTAAGGTAACCTTGTAACTCCAACAGTTAAAAAAACTTTAAATAACTGAAAAATGATATTTTTGTTTAAAGCAGCGACCTTTATCAGAAATTAATTAATTTAAATTTTACGATGTGCAGCTGCCAAGTGATCATTTCAATAAAGAAAAACTTAAAATCATAGTCCCCTCATGCTGATTGAGAATGACTGATACATTCTTTTTCGTTTTGCATCACTTTCGCGCTTCAATACGAATACGGAATTTACGAATCTACAATTTTATTTGCATAATTAATGAACATTGCGTGTTAATGACCTACTAAAAAAAATTTGGCACCAATACTGATTTCGTGGTCTAGGAAGTCTTGATAATATCCATATTTTCATCATGTGATATAAATTATAGAATGATATTAACTGGGATGAAATAATTTTAACAAAAACACATTTATATTGATACAATTTATTTTGGTTATTACTTTGGATTTTTAAAAACTTCATAACCCCAAAAGAGGAATCAAGTATTATTACTTAAACGCAGCGAATCCTTGGGTGATGGTGGGCAATAATTTTTTTTTCATTTTACTAATAAATTTAGAACAATTATAAAATTGTGAAAAAATGTTTTTAGCAATAGAATATGAAACATGAAAAAAAAATGCATAATCAGTTATCCTTTTGGTTTTTATTGTATTATTAAATTATTAAAACTTTCACAACTAAATCAAGCAAATTAATAATGTCACTGTTTCCGCACTGAATTACAGAAATGCCTATACTTATATACAATTACGTTATTTATTGTAGAAATCTTCTTAATAATAGATTGTAATGTAATTAAATTAAAACATTAAAAAATTCTCAAAAAATAAAATTCATTAGCCAGGAATAGTTAATATAATAGTATTAATCAGTTTAAAGGAACAGGAACATAAAACTTGCTACGATAGCACTTCTGAATTTTGTGATGTGCACCTCCAATAGCTCAAATATTTATCACAAAGCTGGAATTTTGAAAATTTAAAAATTTACTATGAGCGGCATTGACTAGTATTTTTTTAAGGAAAGAAGAAGAAAACTAGCGCTGGAAGAAGTATTTCAATGACAACAAAACTTTTTTATATTGCGAGATCCGATTAGTGCTAGTTGAAAACCAAAATGTACACATTTTAACCTTGCGAACTGACAAACATGAATGAATTTTCTGTCGGTCTATTTTATTAATATTTCGTATTTTTTGAATAAATGTGAATAAGTATTTAGATAAAATGGAAATTTAAATACTTACTGTTTTAAGTCGGTTACACCTGCCCATTTGGTATTATTCAAAAGTGGTATTAATATCATATCATTATAAAAGTACCTATGATAACTTTTGCTTCATACCTCTTGTAAAATTTCTGTAATATTCTGTTGCTACGGCAAACAAGCAAAAGAGTATTAAAATAATAATATCAATGGGAAATCGTATGTTGGAATGCAAAATTTGTTTTAAAAATCAGTTTCTCTCATAGAGCGCACGATAAAAACTGATTAATTTATTTAAAACAGAACTTTTAATAGTAAAAGTATGTTGGTCAAAATTTAATTACCACGAAGAATTTCAGCAATTCCGCTAACGACATTTATATTTGTCGTTATGA
Organism: Asbolus verrucosus; assembly: GCA_004193795.1. NCBI lineage: Eukaryota > Metazoa > Arthropoda > Insecta > Coleoptera > Tenebrionidae > Asbolus > Asbolus verrucosus. The sequence goes on along the minus strand of QDEB01025042.1, from coordinate 10,350 downwards.
CATTACGACTTGGCCCAAAAAACCAATAAACTACATATTCACGAAGACACCGTCGTAATGTAGCGGTACTCATGACCAAATCGACGATATATGTCGCGAGGAGTTGTCGTCAAGACGGTTCACAACTCTACTCGCATTTGCATAGACTGTTTTTCTGGTCCCGTTAATATCTCCTGGTGAATTGAAAAAGCACATTCCTGCACTCAATTTTTTGTAAATTTGACATCACACCGGTTTGCAGAAATTCCACACAATTTTGATATTGCATTAAATACAACATAAATGAACTCAATCGACCCCAGAAATGTTCACCCGCAAATCTTACGAAACCGCGGAACTGCTGTTGGAATCGTGACGGGGATTCACCGATTTATGATGGAATTTTAATTCAAATTTATTACTTTCACCTTGCATTCTTGGACCACACAAAGCTTTTAACGGTGTTTTATTAATAATTCATTTACATATTCGACTATTCTTGGAGTGGTTATCAGACTAATGTCAGTGGAGTAGGTTACACCACGTTATATTAATCAAATGTAACAATAGCTGCAGAATCTTTTATGTAGATTTCAAATATCTCAAGAACCGAATTCACGTCACTTTTGTTCCCAGCAAATTTGAAGATTGTAAAAGAGAACTTTCTCCAATCTAAAACAGAATTTAAATTTCGTTGTAAAATTTTCCCATTAATTTACCCAAATAACAATTATTAAAATAATTTGTTTAGGGGCCAATACAGCCACCTCCAAGTCGGTTACTTTTACTATTACAGTTATTATAAGCTTACTTTACTGTTCTTAAGCACCATAAACAAGCAGTTGTAACCAAAGCAAGCACGAGCTGTTGAATCTTTTGAAAATTTATTTGTAACACAAGTAACTGTATAAAATGTCAGTGCTTTATGTTGAAGTGATTATGAGTTTTTAATCGTGCGTTATAACAGGATTCATAATATAATTATTATTACGCAACTAATTACATAGTGATTAATTAAAAAGTTGGATGTGGTGAGGGTTACGCAGATGACTTTCTTAATAAACTACATCGCTTCCCGATGAAGAAGTAAGTGGGTCAAGAGACTCGAGCAAGGTAATCACGTAACCTTGACCATCAGGCTAAAACTTCCTAAACATGTTTGGAAGCACACATTTAATCAACTTCTCCCGTTATTCAACACCTACTATTTGACATTCTTGAACGACATGCCAAATATTGCAACAAATAGGCCGACTGAACCAAATCTAGTCACAAATCAAAACATTTCAAACGGTTTATGGCATAAACACGCCAAGTGTATATTAATAACTTTTTTCAATATCAGATTAAAATTTTTTACGCAGTTTGGTTCAGCTTCGTATGACTACTATTACATTGCAACAACAAAAAATTAACGCTTTCTTTAATGATTTCAGCAACCATGGAGTTGAAGTACGTGGTACTGACAATAATCAAAATCCTCATCTCGGTACCAGGAATTCTGCTGTATCAGTCGATCTTAACTGATGGAGCTACGCTCATGGGTGGGCATTTTGACAATAAAAACAGTTCTGTTAACTCAACGGACTCGGAAATTACCGATTACCATAATAATCAAGAAATAATCACCAATAGTACGGTCAGTACTTTACAATCATTTTTAACCACAAATCAACTGATCTTTCTGTCGGTTCATCATTATTAAAATCAGTTAATTTGTGCCCAAAATTATAACGCAAATGTGATATACGTTAAATGGTTTTCTTTTTTCAGCAGGACGAGAAAGACGATGATTTAATTGTGAAATCCGACAAAGCGTCTGAAGAAATTCCAAATCCATCACCACTTGTGCTTCCCGGTTACAATTTACCGGAAAATATATTCAACAAGGGAAAACCTTTCTATTTAGAAAAAGATCCGTTAACTGGCAAAGTCGATTTTGACAGCAAGACCTCGTCTTTAAAACTAGATGATGACTTATACGATTACGTAGAAGAAGAGCCCGGTTCGAACATATATGATAAGGCCAACATCGATCGAAAAGATGGTAGTTTGGGAAGTCATAGACCAAGCGATGTCAATCAGTTAACACCCAACTTTCATGACTTCTTGAATCTACCAGTTAAATACAATTCAGATAAATACGTGTATCCTTTAATATCAAGTTCTTACGCCAATACGAAAATACAGGGAAATGTGAATAAATATTATAACCATAAAGATTACAACGTTAAAACTTCAACGTACAAACCTACTGTTAGCCCCACATATTACAGTTCTACCAAAAATTATTTTAGTGAATCTAAAACAACACCAAGCACTACCACTACGACCACCACTACAACTCCAAAAACTACGACTCCAGTTTATCTGACTTCAACTTTCCCAAATTTAATGAACAGTCCAATTAATCATCCGAGCTTTCACGAAGATTTTGAAGATTATTATGACGAAACAGAGAAACCCAGTGAAACATTTTCGACAACCAAGAACATTGACAATATTTACTTAACAACCAAAGCACCAACTACTACAACTACAAGAAGGATAATGAGCATTTTTGAACAATTATTCGGAGATTATGAAGAAACCATAGCAACGACTGAAAAACCTAAGTCTCCACCTCTTCCATCACTTTTTACTAATTTGGCTTTGAATAAAAGCAAAACTAAATATGATTCTGAAGTTAAAACTGAAAAACCTTCGTACACAACGCCTAGCCATCAGCATTTTGTAAATTCTCATGCGGGTCCAAATATCTTGAGTGGTTCTAATATGGGATTGGAATCTAATTCTTACGAATATGAAGATGAATACAGCGATAAATTAGAGCACGAGGATAGTTTAGCTGTTGAAAGCAAACCATTGAAGGAAATACAAATAACAGAAAAAAGTACAGTTTTCACAGAAGCACCAACCACGATTAGCACAAAATTGAGTACTGTAAGTAGTACTGTTACAACTACAACTCAGCCCAGTTCTACGAAAAGTCAAGAGTACTTTTATGATTACAATTACGAAAACAAAGACAATCAAACTGTTAAGCCCAGTGTTAGCATTGTTATTCCAACAAAACCGCCTACAAGCACAGTTAAAGTAACATCGCTACCACTTGGTGAGAATCATGTGTCAAATTTAAATAATCGTCAACCAATAATCGTAGCTACGCAAAACTTAAGAGAACAGTTGAATAATGAGAGAGTACTTCCAAGGCCGTTTGGTTTCGAAAAACCTGCACAACAACCACCTAGTACTAGTAATGTTCATATTGCACCAGATCAAGACATGGTTTCTTTCGTAGTTGGTAATCATCAAAATGTTGACGGTGGTCAATACGTTGGTACTTCATTGAAAGAAAGTCCTTATGATAGTAACCCATTCCGACCCTTATACGGACAACAGGCGGAATATAGTAAAGACACGGTCAGCTACACAATACAAACATCCCCAGAAGTTTATAAGCCTATCCAAAATTTTCCAGCTGTTGCCTCAAGTTCTGTTACAATTCAACCACAAAAAAATTCTGAAGCTTCATTAGCGATTGGAGTACCAGTAAGCAGCATCAAGCAAGTTCCCGGTCAAGTCGTAGATGAAAAACTCGAAATAGACAACGAAAAAATCGAATTTCCTAAAGGTACAGGCACGAAAGTGGTTTTTCCTGATGACAAAATGTCTACAGCGGCAAATCTGCTGCCACCACCTCCTCAACCGTTACCACCAACACCAAATCGGGAAGTATTACAATTAAACTCCAAACCCATGTACCATCAATTACCAAGTGATTTAACGCCACCGAAAGAAAAAGAAGTGATACCACTCTCATCATCTACTAGACTAGATAGGCCACGGCCCCCATGGGATCCTAGACCGGGTCATTTTCATAGTGGGAAACCTGAATACGTTAGACCTCCAAGACCACCACCAGAAATACCTTTCAGAAGGATTGATAATCTACCCAATATTTTGCCCCAATTTAGGCCTAATGTAAAACCTAATGGGCCTCCTCTATATTTAAATCGACAACCTCTTTTAGATCGACCTTCAAATAGACCGGTTGGTTTCTTCGAAAAATTGCAACCACCACCTCCACCTAAAAATCTTCACAACTTGAGGAAAATTCCGCCACCACCGCAAACTTTAGAGCAAATAAGGCCTGCCGTGGCTGAAGATAGGATAATAAACGAAGCACCAAAAAAACCAATACAAGACCATTTTAGTTTTTATCAGACGCCTCCTAAAGTGGTGTTGCAGAACAGAAGAATTGCCAATCTAGATGGTGATGTGGAAACTCTACAAATGATTCAGGCAAAAAAAGCGGAAAAGAAAGATATTTTAGTTGAAGTGGTCACGGATAAAAATGATGGTGGTACTGATAAGCCTCTATATGTTGTTTATCCAGTGAATACTCCCCCCATTAAATTAGATGTGATGGATGCAAACAAAAAAGAAAATGTTGTAATCGGCACTCGCGCAGAACTACCTCTGCCTCCGTCAAAAATAGGTCAAAATTTTGATTACGAACAAAATCCTATTTTAAATCCAAAGGACAGAAATGACGCTCCTGTCTTAAAACCTCATCCCAGACCTACGTTCCCGATAAAATCAGACTTCCCTTATCCATTGGAAAGGCCAGATCCTTCAGTTCTAAATCCGGCAGTTCCAGAAACTCCTTCAAATAATGGAAATAATTTGGACGAATCTGATAATTTCGTTTCGAGTAATCAGTGGAATACTATCGGAGAAAATATTGAATCGAGGATTGTTACAGGACTGAAGTCACAAAATTCTAACCAGATTTCAGTCACCTTAAAAACTTATACAGAAAAACCAATCGCTGTAGCATACACTCCCACGGAGCCACACGACAGGTACGACCCTGATAAGTATTCCATGCCCAACTATGCTAGTCCTGTGATTCCCGAAATTAGATTAGGTACTGCTGATAACGCAGAAATAGGTCATGGAAAACCTGATAATGAATTTACAGTTAGTGCTGTGATGCACACTCATCCTCAAATTGATGTGGGCATTAAAAACAAACAAAAATATCCCGAAGATAATCTAGGGCAAAATCATAAAAGCGACACAGATGCTTCCAGTATTCACCAGTTAGATTTTCAAGCTCCGTTCCAAGCGAGTGTCAACATTGATTCGATGTCGCAAGGATGGTCGGTGGTGCGAGACAAAAATAAATCCACCACCGAAATCGGGGAAGAAGTGACCACTCTACCGCTTGCCACGACTAGTGAATTTGATATTGAAAATTTCAAACCACAGTTAATCGGCGGATTTAAACCTATTTATAACTTTCCCGAAGAGCCCAGCAAGGTTAAAGATGCGGAAGTGAGCGAAAGAGAAGAATAGGGATAAAAAAGGGTCAGTGTGATCGATTAAAAAATTAGTAAATTATTAACCAAGTGACTATGGTGACTGGAAGGGGACTTGTGAAGGTTTTCGATTATTGGACTGACTGAAAACCATTCACGATCTGTTAGGTGTAAAAATATTTTACTCAATAACCGTGTTATCATTTGGATAATGTATACTGTAATAGACTTAATAGACTGCAAGACTCTGACATATTTCAGTTTTAGTACCATTTTGGTAATATCCTATGTACTGGATTAGTGTAATTTATAAGTATTTATTTATTTATTTATTGTTAATTTATTGTGGAAATTCAATATATTTTTTAATTAAGCTGAGGCGTCATTCTTTTTTTAAATCCACTGACTGATGTTTAAGGAGGATATTACATTAATATGCTGGTATCTTTTATATATAGTTTATTGTAAACATTGTTTTTGAGAACATATTTTGTTAAAGCACGGTGTATCTACTGTAACCATTTTGCACATCAACATTAACATTATCACGTTAGATCTTTCTATAACAAAGGATTATTTTTATAAAAAGTTATTAAAAATGAGCAATGTGAAGACAGTGATAAGCATAGTTGCCTATTTTGAGTCTAAACGTATTTTGATACAAGATTGGGAATAACTTGCATATGTATATAAAGTAACTGATTTATTAATAATTTAGTAACAAGTGGTACTTTTTCTGTTGGAACACAATGGATATGAAATCCACATTTATATATTAGAAAAAGCACGTAATAAATAAAAAATCTCCCTCTACATGAATAGTACACAAAAACTACATTGTCATATAAAAATTATATAACAATAGAAAAATACAAAAAGTTGTATATAACATAAACATGTAAAGTGTATTACATATGTATAAATAACAATATCATCGACTAACAATTTGATTGGTTGGATTAGAAGTTTCAATTATCAACAGTATTTTTCCAAAAATCGAAAATTTGTAAATCCAATTTGACAACAATTTCGCCTGATTCAACTTGATGAAGTATTAATTTTTTTGTAATTGGACCATTGGTGTTTTGTGTCTCACGCATTATATCGATCACTTTTAACTCGGCACGTCCCAAAAATTCTAAAATTCAAACAACAATGAAATGAGAATGGCAAACCGTAAATTTTACCATCTGGACAGTAAAGATTCAATCCAAAAACTTGGAAGGTAACAACTTCGCTTTCGACGTTCCTCAACTGGAACTGCATGCTGTAATTCCAAACTATGGTCGGGATTTGAGGGGTACCATTTTGAGGTAAGTTTCCGTTCATGACGTGGTCTTTCGACAGGTCAGTCTGTTGCTTTTGGTCGCCTAACGTAACTTTGCAGTACACATTGTCAGTATGAGGCTTACCTACATTCATCAAAAAATTACAATGAAATTTATGAAAACTTACGACGGGTCAATACGGTTTTTTGTGTTGCGAATACCTTGTTTCTTCACACTTTTACAATTATGATTACTTCTACAGTATAACTCGCTACCACCAACAACGGTTATTAGAAGCCAGTCTCCGTTAAAATGAACTGAAATCATGCATAGTTTATATGGAATGCCTTACCCGACGAAACAAAGCGTTTCCCTTTTTGGACAAGGACAAGGAGCCGACCGCAAGATTTCCCCAAATGCGGCTCTGCACACAGAATAAAGCATTGACTACAATGACAACGTAAAGAAAACAATATACAAAGGGCAACGTTATTGTTACCATTCCTTTTCATAAAAATATTAGAGTTATTTTATTTTCTTACTGGCTGAAGAACAATTAAATCAGACCAATTGCACCAGCAACGTTTCGCTTATTAAACATAAACTTCTTCACGCAGAAAATATATTTTGATTTTACCGTTATTCCTTCATTATATACCACAACAACTATGTAAATTATAAAGAAATATGGTGTAGGTTTAATCTGAAATACATGGTATTAATTAAATTATTATTTCAACATTTTTGATAGACTTGCATGAACGGTTCAATTGATATAATTTGATTGTCTTTCCACCAGTATGAAAATAAAATCATCGCTTTAAATAATCAAGGACGTTAAAGAATATTAAGGAGAAAATTGCAAAAATTTACTAATATATAATACTATAAAATTATGCGGAATTAAACTTTAAAGATTGCTCTTAATGGAAACATTTTTACAATTAAAACCTAACTAATCTGAAATGATTATAATGTTTTGCTGTCATTTTACAAAATGTACACACACAATATTTTAAAACATACGAAAACAGTTGTGAAGTTTAAAAAAAGATGGAAAAACGTAATACGAAATCACAGAATTCAAAAAGAGGTTTAAAAGAACATGCTTACTAGTTTTTGGTCTGTTTTGTGATAGACTGTCGACCTTGCTGCAGAATTGCTTCGCAGTTTCAATCCGCTTCACCCATAAGTTGCATTCATTAACAGTTGGTGCTAATAAACTTAACATGTACTTATTTTTATTGTCTTGTACTTTTAAAACTCGGTTAGAATCAGTTCCTTGCTCGACGTGATCTGTGCTTTCTCTGCTAATTGCGAGGTCCTGGATCAACATCGGCTAAAAGATCAGACATTAACAAACCCCAAAAAAATGTACGATTTCATACTTGTTTGTATATTTTATAACTAATATTATTATTTCTTTGGAATGTAAATTGAGTCCCTAAACTTTTACTTGGCTGGATTAACAAGAAGAAATCGTTAAATAAAAAAGCAATCAATTCCTTTCCACTTTTCACCTAAAAATCAGGTGTATAAGCACCAAGTATCGTCATAATTAAAGTTTATAACGTACTTTGGTTAGAACACCAAAATGAAGTAACTTCCTCGGTCCCAACCTATTTGTTTCACTGTTGAAAACAATATTTAATTCATTCTGGACGCATCTCTGCAACCAATCGTATCGCTCTTGGTTTTCTTTTTGCCTCACGTTTTCGTTTATGTCATTTAAAAATTTTTCGGCACTTCTTAAAGCTTCTTGGAGCAAATCGTAGTCTACAATGTTCAATGAATATCGCAGTCACAATGAAATCATAATTAATTACCAGGATGATCTTGAGGAGTATTTTCAATAATTTTGCTAATGAGCAAGGGATATCTCGTTATCCTCTGCATCGGTTTGATTAAAAACGACGACAAAGGCATTCCTTTTGTAGCTACATTATTTTGACATTTCCTCATTAAATCACGAAAGGCCGTCGAGGTTTCCGTCAGCCTTTGCAAAAGAGCTGCGCTATCTAACTGACTGCCGCAGAAAGTTTCATAAACTTGCATATTTCCCAACTGCAATAAAAAAATTTCTTGTAATTTTCATAAACCTCTTTTAAAATGACGTACATGTTTGCTGATGACGGGTCCTAAAATGTCGCTTCCCGAACCAGTCCAATCATTCAAATCCGTCAGGAAACCACGATTACATTGCAAAATCGACTGCCAATTGACAAATATTTTTTCGACTTCCTCCCTGTTGATCACTCCGCTTTTTTTAAGCGGTATTTCGAATACTTCGTGCACTATTGACATGTCGTCTACGTACACCTTCTCCGTCTGGATGAACTCCCTGATTGACTCGTGGCGCTTTTTGTTTGCCAAATTTGCTACATAAACAAATTAAATTTTAAAATACTTGGTGATACCTGCCACTAGAGGGCGACCCACTAATCTGACACGCAAGTAAAATCGGGAATAAAATGTATACTGGGCGTGGAATATATTTAATGATGCAATACATTTACATAATTTTTGAATTACTGAGTATTGATAAAGAAATATTATAAACTACATAACAGTGAGACAAACAAGTATTGCAATAAATATCATAGGGTATCAGATAGCGCGGAATTGGATTGTTACTGAACTGTCGCTGATTGTACTAAGCTACAAGGTCGTAAAGCCGCGCTGTTGAACAGTTCAGGAGTAACTTCTTCCCGTGCCATGTGGAAGCGCCCCAATTTATAAATTATTTCATCATCATGATAGTAGCATAAAGGCAAGTTGTTCTTAAATGTATAAATTATTAAAATTATTAAAGGATAAGTAATAACAAAATTATCCTAATTTCAATATTGGTGTAGTTTAGTGGGGTGGTTGTCAACAAGATACACAGAAATAAAATCTTATTGCTAAATAAATATTTAAAACATCTTACCAATAAACAACACCCACCCTACCAAACTCACTGAAAAGTTAAAAATAAATACAAACCACATTACAAAAAAATAAATGAGCAAAATAATCACAATGTAGTCGAGACAAGTAACGGAAATCACATTGTAACACTCAACTTGATCACATTTTAACAAGATAACCACCAGAGAGGATTCATCACGACTGTTAATCTAGAAATGTCCAAGTAGTAGTAAGTGATTCTTATAAATTGAACAGTCCTGAACAAATCCCCCACTGTTCAAGTTTAAAACTTAATAGTAACTATAATAAACCGGCAACATCTACATTGTCAACTTATCTTGTTAAAAGCGCAATAAATTTTATCTAATTTTTAAATACACATACATTCTGAGTATAACTTATATACCACTATAATAAATTCTATTTTTTCTATTAATTCCGACTATTTCAGCTTCTTATGGTAGGATGGGTGCTGTTATGTTCCTACAAAAATAACGAAACCGTGAATTTCTAGCGTGTGAAATAATAATAATAATGAATAGTGCGATGGTTATGAAATAGTATATTATAAACCAAGGTAGAGAAGACGACTATTATAGCTTCGGCACCTTAAATCCCTCGCCGCGGCTCGGGATTTAATCTTGGTGCCTTTTCCACCATGGTTTATATACTATTTTTTCCACTACTAGTAACTCAAATCATTTTTTTCTTCTATTTTATTGAGAACCAAAACATCATCACAAAAATCGAGTAGTACGAGTAGGTAGCCTGCATTTCAAATGGAGGTATTCTTTTGTTTTATGAATGACAGATAAATATTGTAAAATTTATCTAGCTCAATCGTTCCATTACTTAGTGCTTTTATA
>QDEB01025005.1:0-19091 GCA_004193795.1 Asbolus verrucosus | reverse complement strand
CTGGCATTGCCGAATTTTCAACATACTTGAACGTTAACGGTAGTCTTCATTCTATGTAGAAATTATAATTTTTATGTATTACATTTTTCCATTCCATTTTTTAACCCCCAAATTTCAAATTGTCAAATTAATCAATGGGGCCAACATTTTGGCCAGTTCTTGCTCTGTGCATGTTTCTCAATTTGTTTTACTTTTTCAGTCCCACCTCAGATACATCCTTTTGATTTCGGAGATGAAGCGATCAATTCTGGTGATGTTATTATAGCTATTTGTGCGGTAACCAAGGGTGATTTTCCAATTAAAATTTATTGGACCTTAAATAATCAACCACTTGACAAAATTGATGGCGTAACCGCAATGAATACAAATAAAAGAGCCAGTCAACTTACGATAGAGTCAGTACAGGCTCATCACACNNCTCCTTGTACCTCCAGTTTAAGTTACAAAAGCTTCAAAAACTGTTCAGTCGTCAGACAGGATGTTAAAACAGATTTTTTGATATTGTTTTCTATTATTCATGTAGTGATTCCTCAAATCATGCCTTTTGACTTTGGAATGGAGCCCGTTAATTCCGGTGATATGGCCACGAGTCAATGTGCAGTCATTAAAGGCGATTTTCCTATTACTATTACATGGACTCTCAATAATCAATCTGTACTTAATATTCCTGGGATCACTATCTCTCAAATCAACAAAAGAATAAGCACTGTTAGTATAGAATCAGTAGAAGCACTACATTCGGGAAGTTTTACTTGCACTGCTGTAAATAAAGCTGGATCTACCAGTTATTCTTCAGTTTTGAATATTAACGGTACTTGGCAAGTGTCTTGTTTTTTTGTAGTATAGTTAGTTGCTTGCAAAGTTTGTTTTGGTTTTCCAGTCCCACCTCAGATACACCCTTTCAATTTTGGAGACGAAGCCATTAATTCCGGTGATCTAATTACTGCTACTTGTGCAGTAAGTAAGGGGGATTTTCCTATTGAAATACGTTGGACTCTTAATAATAAACCACTTAATAACTTCGACGACATAAGTGTTCTAAGCACCAACAAAAGAGTTAATCAATTAACGATCGAATCAGTGCAAGCCCACCATACCGGAGAGTATAAATGTATTGCAGAAAATAAAGCTGGAGCTAATGAATTTTCAACCTACTTGAATGTTAATGGTATTATTTTTAACTTGCTATTTTATGTTTTCCTTCTTAGTTCCACCACAAATTTTACCTTTTGATTTTGGGGATGAACAGTTCAATTCTGGTGATATGACTTCCGCTTCTTGTTCAGTTAGTAAAGGTGATTTACCTTTGACGATATTTTGGATTTTTGATGGTAAAACTGTAGACAATGGAAATGGTATTGTTGTCAGTCTTGTTAACAAGAGGCTGAGTACTTTGAATCTGTTGAAGCAAAACACGCAGGAGAATATCGTTGTGTGGCGACGAACGCAGCTGGGGAAGCTCGGCAATCATCTACATTACATGTTAATGGTAGTTGCTCTTTTTCACTTGTCATATATTTTTTAACCATAAATCCATTATCTCTCTACCTTGTTAATTGAAAAACAAAAAATACCGTTTTTTTCACTGAACATGGGCCTCAATTCTTCTGTGGAAATATTTGATTCTTTGCATTTAGGAATGTTTTTACTGGATTTATTATTACAGTTGCCCCTCAAATTTTACATTTTGATTTTGGTGAAGATTCGGTGAACTCTGGTGACGTAGCTTCATTACAGTGCACAGTTTATAAGGGGGATTTACCCATCAAAATAACTTGGTTACATAACAACAAAACTATTCGTTCTAACAATGGAATTATGATTTCTAAAGTCAGTAAAAAGGTCAGTTCCTTGACCATCGATTCAGTTCAAGAAGAACATATTGGAGTTTATACTTGTTCTGTAGGGAATAAGGCTGGAAATATCAGCTATTCTGCCGTTTTAAACGTGAATGGTATATTTAAATTTAGAAAAAGCTATCATTTTAACAAGTAATATTATTCCTAAAATAGCCCATATAATTGATTTATTCCAGTTGCTCCTCAAATTTTACCTTTTGATTTTGGTGAAGAATCGGTCAATTCTGGGGATGTTGCTTCTTTGCAGTGTACCGTCTATAAAGGTGATTTACATGGTTTCATAATGATAAATCTCTTGATCATGATGGTGGGATTTTGATTACAAAGGCGGGTAAAAAAGTCAGTACTGTTACCATCGACTCAGTGCAAGAAGAACATAGTGGAATTTACACATGTATTGCTAAGAACAAAGCTGGAAGCATTAGTTATTCTGCTGTTTTGAACGTTAATGGTATATTTAAATTTAAAAAAAAAAAAAAAAAAAACTTCTCGTAAATTTCTAATTTTATGTTTAATATTTTCTCTAATTGATTGATTTATTCCAGTCTCACCCCAAATTTTACCTTTTGATTTTGGTGAAGAATCGGTTAACTCCGGCGACTTTGCCTCCTTACAGTGTTCGGTCCATAAAGGAGATTTGCCCATTAATATTACGTGGTTTCATAATAACAAAACTGTTGATCATGATCGTAGTATTCTAGTAACAAAAGCCGGTAAAAAAGTCAGCACTCTTACCATCGATTTTGTTCAAGAGGAACATAGTGGAGTTTATACGTGTTCTGCCGAGAACAAATCTGGAAATACTAGTTATTCAGCCACTTTAAACGTTAATGGTACATTTTGCATCTACGAAACCATCGACTAAAGCCTGTAATTATTTTATCTTTAATTTATTGCTTTATTCCAGTCCCACCCCAAATTTTACCTTTCGATTTCGGTGAAGAATCAGCCAATTCCGGCGATCTTGCTTCTGTGCAGTGTTCGGTGCATAAAGGCGATTTACCAATTAATATTACATGGCTTCTTAATAATCAATCTATTGGTTACGACGAGGGGATTGTTATTACAAAAGTTGGAAAAAAAGTTAGTAGTATTACTATCGATTCTGTTCAAGCTATACATGCAGGCACTTACATGTGTATTGCTGAAAATAAGGCTGGATCCAGTAGCTTGTCTGCATATTTACGTGTTAATGGTAAAAATAGTTGTGCCTATTAGCTATTTTGTGTTTTTATACTTTTTAATGTCACCCTTTAATCTATTCCTTTATTTCTATTATATAACTTAAGATATTTTCTAGTTACTCCACAGATCCTCCATTTTGATTTTGGTGAAGAACCAGTTAATTCTGGAGATCTTGCTTCATTAACTTGTTCGGTCTTCAAAGGTGATTTGCCTATAAACATAACTTGGTATCACAACAATAAACAAGTGCATTATTATGATGGGATTCTCGTTACTAATGCTGGTAAAAAAATTAGTACCCTTAGTATAGATTCTGTCCAAGCTCAACATGCGGGAGTCTACACTTGCATTGCTGAAAATAAAGCTGGAAAATCTTCGTATTCAGCTGAGTTATTCGTAAACGGTATTTTTATTCAGTTGTTTTAATATATTTTTTAAACCCATCCTAAAGTTCCATCATTGTATTCCAGTGATCCCACAGATCTTACCATTTAATTTTGGCGAAGATACAATGAATACTGGTGATTCCACTTCTTTAACTTGCTCCATCAGTAAAGGTGATCTTCCAATTGAGATTTCTTGGTCTCACAAAAACAAAACTTTGACCAACGATGGTAACGTAGCGATTTTAAAAATGAGCAAGAAAATTAGTGCTTTGAGTTTCGACTCAGTACAAGCTGAGCATATTGGAGAATACACTTGCACCGCTCAAAATTCGGCAGGATCAACAAGTTATTCCACCTATTTAAACGTTAATGGTATTTGTACTTTTGTGTTTTAATTCTGTTGAGTTTATTCTTTTATCCATCCAGAATTTATCCGCTTTCAGTTGTACCACAAATATTGCATTTTGATTTTGGGGAAGACCCTATTAATACTGGTGACTCGACCTCTTTGACTTGTTCCATCAATAAGGGAGACTTACCCATTGAAATAACCTGGATTCACAACAACGCTACTATCAGTAACGACGAAACCATTTCCATTATTCGTGTGAACAAGAAAATCAGCACTTTGAGCATAGAATCGGTTCAAGCTGAGCACATTGGCGAATACACTTGCCTAGCGAAGAATAAAGCTGGAATTACAAGCTATTCTACGTTTTTGCATGTTAATGGTATTTTATTTGAGAACAGTTTTTAATCTCCATTCCTTCATAATTTTCAGTTCCACCTCAAATTCTTCCTTTTGATTTCGGTGAAGATTCCATACATTCTGGAGACGTGGTATCGTTGACTTGTTCTGTCAATAAGGGAGATTTTCCTTTAAAAATTTTTTGGAATTTCAACGATAAAACAATCGAAAATGAGTTCGGAATTGTTATCAGTTTGGTTAATAAGCGACTGAGCACTTTGAGCATAGATTCTGTTCAAGCCCAGAATGCAGGAGAATATAAATGTGTCGCGAAAAATTACGCTGGTTTTGCGACTTACTCTGCACACTTAAACGTGAATGGTATTTGAGTTGAGCTTGTATACTAATGATTATTAATAGTTAGTTTATTTGATCCTAAAGTGATTTATGGCCCTTCCAGTACCTCTTGTCATCTTACCTTTCGAATTTGGCGACGAAAATATTTATCCTGGTGATACAATATCTGCTGCTTGTTCTATCAGCAAGGGAGATCTTCCACTGAATATAACTTGGATGTTTAATGGTGTAACAATTAGCGGACCTGGTTTTATGGTTAATCAAGTCAATAAAAAACTGAGCACGTTGAGCATCGAGAGCGTTAGCGCTGAACATGCTGGCAAATATACTTGTAGGGCACAGAATTTTGCGGGATTTACCACTTATTCTGCACATCTGTACATTCATGGTATTATGTACTCTCAGTAGTTATCTTTAAGTTTTGTTCTGTTTCACTTTTTCCCTCACACCAGTCGCATTTTGACAGTATTGCCACATATTACTCCCTTCGAGTTTGAAAGTGAACTGAATACTGGTGATAGTGTTCAGTTGAATTGTCACGTGAGCAAAGGTGATGTCCCTTTAAATATCACATGGATTCTAAATGGAAAAGCTATCAGTCCTTCATCTGGAATTACCATGCTTCCCATAGGAACTCGTACAAATTTATTAAACATTAATTCAGTCGATCGGGAACATGCCGGAATTTACACCTGCAAGGCTTCCAATAGAGGCGGCGAATCGTCACACAGCGCCACTCTTTTTATTAATGGTATTTTTTTTTTTTTTTGTTCATGCACTTTCTATGCACTCTTTAGTTTCAAATTCATGATAATTGTCCGCAGTTCTTCCCCATATCCTACCCTTTGATTTTGAAGGCGAAGCCAACACTGGAGATAGCACGCAACTAACTTGTTACGTTAGCAAAGGTGATACACCACTTTCTATAACTTGGACTTTGAACGAAAAAGAAATTGAGATGGATTCTGGAATTACTACTACACTCATAGGAAGTCGTACTAATTTACTAACAATAAACTCTGTACGGCCTGAACATAGTGGTATTTATACATGCAAAGCTTCTAATAAGGGTGGTGAAACTGTTCATAATGCCGAATTGTTCATAAATGGTACAATATTTTAATCAGTTTACATTTTTAGATTTTTCCTTTTTTTTTGTTTGATAAGTTTTGTACTATCACAGTGCCACCCCAGATCGTTCATTTTGATTTTGGAGACGAACCAGTAAACTCTGGAGACATGGTTTCCGTTCTGTGCACCGTTAGCAAAGGCGATTACCCAATAGAAATATCTTGGTTTCTAAATAATGTTTCAACGAGTGATATTCATGGAATTAATCTTCTTCGCACTAACAAACGGATTAGTCAACTTAGTATAGATTCAGTCCAAGCTGAACATGCAGGAGAATTTACATGTTCAGCTACAAATCGTGCTGGCATATCGATATATTCAGCAAATTTACACGTTAATGGTATTGATAAGTCAGTTTTCATTTATTTATTGCAGTACCACCCCAAATAATTCCTTTCGATTTTACCGACGATCCAGTCAATTCTGAAGACATGTCTTCTCTTACTTGTACTGTCAACAAAGGCGATTTTCCCATTGAAATAACTTGGACCTTAAATAACCTCTCTGTGGAGTCATTCCAGGGAATTACAGTGATGCGTACAAATAAACGCATCAGCCAATTAAGTATTGACTCAGTTCAAGCGGAACACGCTGGAGAATTTACATGTTCCGCTAAAAACACTGCTGGAACAGCAACATATTCTGCTATTTTGCACGTTAATGGTATTGATGAAATTTGTTCTTTCTTATGTTGCAGTACCTCCCCTGATCACTCCTTTTGATTTTTCCGACAATCCGGTCAATTCTGAAGATATGTCTTCTCTATTTTGTACTGTTAGTAAGGGAGATTTTCCTATAGAAATATTTTGGACTTTAAACAACCGTTCTGTCGAGTCTTTTCAGGGAATTTCAGTGATGCGTACAAATAAACGCATCAGCCAATTGAGCATTGATTCAGTTCAAGCAGAACATACTGGAGAGTATGTTTGTACTGCCAAAAATTCGGCAGGAACTGTTCATCAGTCAGCAGTCTTACATGTTAATGGTATTTTTTAACCTATACTATTATACTACCGTATTTTTCTTTAGTTTTACCTCACATCACTCCTTTTAATTTCGATGGAGAAGCCAACAGAGGGGATAGTGTTCAAGTTTCATGTTACGTCAGTAAAGGGGATATTCCTGTGAGTTTTTCGTGGGTTTTGAACGGCAAATCTACCAAAGATTATCTGGGAATCGGAGTTTCATCTTTCGGTAAAAAGACATCAGTTTTGAGTATTGATTCAGTTGATGAACATCATGCTGGAAATTATTCGTGTTTAGCATCCAATCGAGCTGGAGTGTCTACATATACAGCAAAATTAATTGTTAAGGGTACCTACCTATCTATTTATATCTACTTATATTAATTTTAACCTAAATTTTAAATCCATTCTTATTTCATTTTCTTAGTTTTACCAAAAATTCAACCATTTAATTTTGGCGATGAACCCTCGTTCATCAAAGATTCAGCAACTGCACAGTGTAGTTTATCATCTGGTGATACTCCTGTTGTTTTTTCGTGGATGTTGAACGAGAGACCTGTTAGAGAGATTGCTGGTATTGTGATTGGTAACTTTGGCAAGAAAACGTCAGTCTTCAGTATTGATTCACTTTCTGAAATCCATGCTGGCAATGTGACGTGTTTGGCGTCTAACCAAGCAGGCATTTCGAGTTACACTACGCAACTTATTATTAAGGGTATCTTATTATTTTAATTTACTTATTTCTTATATCTGTTTCTCCAGTTCTTCCACGAATTACTCCTTTTTACTTTGAAGACAATCCCATACATTCCGGTCAATACGTTCAAGTTACCTGTTTAGCATCTGAAGGTGACTTGCCTGTTACAATAGAATGGATATTGAATGGAAAAGGAATAGAGGAGTTTCCGGAAATTTCCACTTCGAAAATGGGAAAGCGCAGTTCAATTTTAGCCATTGAATCTGTTTCGTATGTCCATGCTGGAAATTACACTTGTCTAGCAAAAAATCAAGCTGGGAGCACCAAATTCGTGACGGAACTGCAAGTGAATGGTTGAATAATTTAAAATCTATTTAGTTCGTTTCATTTCTTTTTTCTTTTATATTCAATTTCTTCCTTCCAGTTCCTCCCCAAATAACTCACTTCGATTTTGGTAGTGACCCTATTAATTCTGGAGACATGGTATCCGTTTTTTGTATCGTGAACAAAGGAGATTTTCCTTTAGAAATCGAATGGACTTTAAACGGGAGTCCTGTGGAGCACATAAATGGTATTACCATACTTCGTACTAGCAAACGTATTACACAGTTGAATATAGATTCAGTCCAAGCGGAACACTCAGGAAAATATGTTTGTTCGGCGAAAAATCATGCAGGAATCGTCGATCATTCGGCATATCTACATGTCAATGGTACTTACTTTTGGTTTTTTGCTTTTCCCAGTTTTACCGAAATTACTCCCTTTTTCTTTCGGTGATGAGCCATCCTTCTTGGGTGAATCCACTACCATCCAATGCAGTCTTTCAACAGGAGATATACCTGTTAAATTTTCTTGGACTTTAAATGGAAAACCACTGACTAACGTGCAGGGAGTGAATGTCGCCTCTTTTGGCAAAAAAAGTTCTGTTATAAGTATTGAAGCACTCGACGAACATCACGCTGGGAATTATTCTTGTTTTGCCAAAAATAGAGCAGGAGTTGCTAGCTATTCTTCTAATTTAATAGTTAGGGGTAAATTTTATTCACGTTTTGTCTCACCTCTTGTTTTTTTATTAGTTGCACCCCGCATCATCCCTTTTTATTTTGAAGAAAATCCTCTACATTCAGGCCAATATGCCCAAGTTAACTGTTTAGTAGCCGAAGGAGATCTACCGATTACAATAGATTGGACCCTGAATGGGCACGCCGTTGATAATTACGCGGAAATATCAATTGCGAAAGTTGGAAAAAGGAGTTCGATGCTAACAATCGAATCAGTTTCTCATACCAACGCCGGCAATTACACTTGCAGGGCAAAAAACCTAGCCGGAGAAGTGGAATATGTCACACAGCTCTTGGTTAATGGTTAACATAAACATTTTTATGCTTAAATGTCTCATCTTTTGTTCACTACCCTCCCTCTCCCACTAAACCGAGAACAGGAATTTTTACGGTAATTTCTCGTTTTGCTGATTGCAGTTCTGCCCCGTATTGTCCCGTTTAGTTTCGGTGATTCGCCCGTACATTCTGGACAGACAGCTCAAGTCACTTGTTTCGTGTCAGAAGGCGATCTTCCTTTGAACATAAGTTGGAGCTTTCAAGGAGGAGTTATAGATTCGCAAAGCGGGGTTGTTACGACAAATATTGGCAAAAAGGCGAGTTCGCTTCTTATAGATTCTGTATCAGAAGTTCAGAGTGGAAATTACACATGCACTGCTCAGAATCGTGCCGGATCTAGTGATTATACGGCATCTTTAGATATTTATGGTACACTTTTATTTTTGCTACATTGTCTATTTTTTGTGCGTCTTTTGACGGATATTGGGCTTCTAATTCAAAACTTCCATATGGCTAATACTTATTTGCACCATCTCAAGACTGTGAAGACATGATCTCAGCTGCACCTTTTCCCCTTCGACTCCTACACACGTCCTTTGGCTGAGATTTAGGGATGATCCTGTTTTCCATTTCCTGTGCACTTTTTTCTTCTTCTTCATTAAGTTTATTCTTCGCATGCTTTCTTTTTTCATTTGTCCCTTCACTCTTTATTTTTATTTTATTAACTGTAACTGGAAAAACTTCAGTAATTTTTGCTAACACGACTAAATAATTTTAACAAATAAATTACTGAAGTTTATTCCAAAATTAAGTAAAAAGTACTGATATTGTTTGTATTTATAATTCGGTACTTTTTATCAAAAATTAGTTTCTTTGGCGATACAAAAATTACTAATGCATGCACAAGAAATTTTTGGAAATCAAAATTCTTAGGGAACAACTGCATGATTTTCATTAAGGGTGTTGAAAGTTTCGTATCTAACCAATTACAAATTTTTAGTGCCACCAAGGTGGATATTAGAGCCAACTGATAAAGCATTTGCTCAAGGCTCTGATGCTGCTGTTGAATGTAAAGCTGATGGTTTCCCCAAGCCTGTAGTGACATGGAAAAGGGCTACAGGTTAGTCTTAAAGATATCTTCTGACATATTTTTTTAACTATATTCGAAATTCTTAGGGGTATCACCTGGCGATTACAAAGATTTCAAACCCAATAATCCTGACATTAAAGTTGAAGATGGCACTCTTACAATCAATAACATTCAAAAAACTAACGAAGGTTATTACTTGTGTGAAGCCGTGAATGGAATTGGCTCTGGTCTTTCGGCTGTTATTCAGATTAGCGTTCAAGGTATTTTAATGATAATTCAATAAATCCCAGTGTCTATAATTATGATTTTAGCTCCTCCTCAATTCGATATAAAATTGCGCAATCAAACATCCCGAAGGGGCGATCCAGCAGTTTTACAATGCGAAGCTAAAGGTGAAAAACCTATTGGAATCTTATGGAACATCAATAACAAGCGACTTGAACCTAAAGGAGACAACCGTTACACAATTAGAGAAGAGATTTTAGCGAATGGAGTACTTTCTGGTCTTAGTATCAAACGCACAGAACGATCTGATTCAGCTCTTTTCACTTGCGTCGCTACAAATGCTTTCGGAAGTGATGACACTAGTATTAATATGATTGTTCAAGAAGTTCCTGAAATTCCTTATGGCTTGAAAGTTTTGGATAAATCTGGAAGAACCGTTCAACTATCCTGGGTAGCACCTTATAATGGAAATTCACCAATCACCAGATACCAGATTGAATACAAACAGAGCAAAGTCAGTTGGGAAGGAAACACTGAACGCGTTTTAGTCCCCGGTGATCAGACTGAAGCAGGTGTTTTCACCCTTCGACCAGCCACTACTTACCATATCAGAATTGTAGCAGAAAATGAAATTGGATCCAGTGAACCCTCTGATACCGTCACAATTATCACAGCTGAAGAAGTACCCGGAGGACCACCAACCAACATCCGAGTTGAAACAAACGATCAACATTCTTTGGTTGTCTATTGGAAACCACCAGTTAGAGATGAATGGAATGGAGATATCTTGGGCTATTATGTCGGATACAGATTAGCCAACTCTGAAAAACCATATCTTTTTGAAACTGTTGAATTTAGCCGCGAAGAAGGAAAGGAACACCATTTGAAAATTTCAAATTTAAAAACTTACACTCAGTACTCAGCCGTTGTGCAAGCTTTCAACAAAGTCGGCGCTGGTCCATTGTCTGATGATATTAAAGCTTACACTGCTGAAGGCGTACCAGAGCAACCCCCAGATAAGGCAACTTGCACTACTCTTACTGCTCAAACTATTCGCGTCTCATGGGTTTCTCCTCCACTTACTGCTGCTAATGGTGTAATTAAAGGCTACAAAGTTATCTACGGTCCATCAGACACCTGGTTTGGTAAAATATTATTGTGAAAGCGTGAATAGTGACTAAAATTATTGTTTTTCAGACGAAAATAGCAAAGATACTAAAATTACAGCCGCTAGTGAAACTATTCTCCACGGTCTTAAAAAATATACCAACTACAGCATGGAAGTTTTGGCTTACACTTCTGGTGGCGATGGTGTACGAACTTCTCCTATTCATTGTCAAACCGAGCAAGATGGTATTTAATATTGTTTAAGCAATTTTATGAAGATTTTAATCGTTTCTGTTTGTAGTTCCTGAAGCTCCAGTTTCAGTAAAAGCTTTGGTTATGTCAGCGGATTCGATTTTAGTCAGCTGGAAACCTCCAGTAGAACCCAACGGTATTGTTGAATACTATACAGTCTACTACAAACAAGCCGAAGGTGAAGATGCCAACAATGATGAAAAGCCAAAATCGCAAAAGATCATTCCAAATCTTAGAAATCAAAATCTTAGTTACCAAGCTAAAAATCTGGACAGCACTTTGAAATATGAATTCTGGGTAACTGCAGCTACTACGATTGGTGAAGGTCAACCCTCCAAGAAAGTTACGGTTTCTCCAAGCACAAGCGGTAAAGATTTTTAAAATTTTTAACTGTCGTATTCTGTAATGAGAGTTTTTAGTTCCTGCCAAAATTGCCTCATTTGATGATACCTTTACGACAACTTACAAAGAAGACGTGACTTTACCATGCCTTGCTGTTGGAATGCCACCACCGGTTATAACCTGGAAAATCAAAGGAATTCAGTTTACTTCAAACGATAAAATCCGACAACAACCAGACGGTTCTCTCTTTATTCGTGATGTCAGCAGAAATAACGCTGGAGAATATTCATGCCATGTTGAAAATGATTACGGACAAGATTCAGTGACCCATCAACTGATTGTAAATGCACCTCCTCATGCTCCTCAAGTAAGATTTGAATGTTTTAAATTAATGAGAAAAAAAAATGGTGATTACAGGTTTCATTGACTTCCACCACAATAAATTCATTAACGCTCAAACTTAAACCTCATGAGTCGGATGTTGAACCAATCCACGGCTATAGTGTTCTTTACAAACCAGAATTTGGCGATTGGGAAACTATTCAAGTGGGACCAACTGTAGAAAAATACACTTTGGAAAAATTGCTTTGCGGTACTAGATATCAGATTTATGTAAAAGCATACAATAGGTCAGTATAAGTGTTTTATTTTGTAATTATTTCCGATTGGTTGAGTTTTTTTGTAGCATCGGAACCGGTGATCCATCGGACACTCTTAATACCAGGACTCGCGGAGAAAAACCAATTATTCCAAGCGCCGAAAAATTCATTGAAGTCTCGTCAAACAGCATCACTCTTCATCTGAGCGCCTGGTCTGACGGTGGTTGCCCAATGTTGTATTTTGTTATTGAACACAAAAAGAAGTAAGCATTTTAAGATAAGCTGGCACGGTTGATCACTGAAAATTTTAGGACCAGCACGGAATGGATTCAAGTGTCGAATAATGTTAAACTGGGCCAAAACTTTGTTCTTCTGGACTTAGACCCTGCTGTTTGGTACCATTTGCGCGTAACCGCTCATAACAACGCCGGTTTTAATGTTGCCGAATACGAATTCGCCACGCTCACCGTTACCGGAGGTAAATAGATGTTTTGAATTGTTGTTGTTGTGTTTATGCTTACAGTCAAGTGTACGCAATAGTACCTGAATGTTTTCGTATAGAACGCGTCAGTGACCACGAAAATTTGTTTCGTTTCAGGTACTATTGCCCCGGCCCGTGAAATCCCCAAAGAGGACACAATTCAAATAATCCTGGCGAACCTAAACCTAGTAGTCCCCGTAGTGGCAGCAGTTCTGGTCATAATTGTTGCCATTATTGTGATTTGTGTATTGCGGGGCAAAGGAAATTACCATAAAGGTATAGTCGTTGTTTTTCTGTATTCTAGGTACAATCGCGCCAATTGAATCGCCCGGTGTTAAGATGCTGTTTCCGTGGATACCCGACTGGGTCGACTTGAATATTGCTGTGCCAGTAGCTGCTACAGTAGTTGTTGTCGTTGTCGGCATTGTCGTGATCTGTGTGGCTCTGTCACGCAGAGCCCACGGGCCGTTGCAAACTCGACTCCGAAGCGATTGTATGTCATTCTCATCCTCATTCATACCGACTCACCATCATTCTTGCACAATCTGCAACGGTTTTGTTTTGCAGACGATGTCGTTTACAACCAATCCGTCAATGCGTCATCCACTTTAGATAAGCGCCGCCCGGACTTGAGAGACGAACTCGGTTACATCGCACCACCAAACAGGAAACTGCCTCCAGTTCCGGGATCCAACTACAACACATGCGACAGAATCAAGCGAGGTACCGTCTTAAGTAAGAATCAGCCATCGCTTCTTATGCATGGTCATTTATTATTTTAGTTATATTTCTTTCATCGCTGTACTGCAGTTGTTGAATTTTAACCAGTAAACAACACCTGAAAGTGCGGTTAAAATTCTACATAACTTTCCATTAATAACATTGTAAATGTGTGCGTGCGCGCTCCTTTTATTATTTTAACAAATTTTGCTGTTATATGTAATACCTTAGCGTGCGAGCAAATATTCATTCGATGCAAGGTACAAATGCTTGATTATTTTAAATGTGCAATAGGAGCTCATTATCGTTCTCATTCTACCTGGGATCCTCGACGACATTTGTATGAAGAACTTAGGAGTAGGAGGGGTTCAAACGAAACTGTTCATACTCATAGAGGTAAAATTTTATGATTTACAGAATGGTTTGTAAAAAGCTTTCATGCTTCTGGTACTAATTAAACAGTACTTAGATTTGTCAACTGTCTGCGTGTGTTAAGTAACTAACAGGTTTGCCAGATGTAACCACCAAGACATGTTTTATTTAGATCTTTGAAAAGTCGACAATTATAAATAAATAAAGCATGTCCTAGCAGTGGGAAAACAACCGTTTAATATAAAATGTAGACTACTGTTTATATCATTGACAGCTTTTAAGTTGGTTGTCTCCCTCAAAACGGTCGTAAGTTATTGTGACAGCTTTTGTTTGCTTATGCCCAGACTGCTCGCTTGCTGCATCACCATCACTAATAGATATAAAGAATCTCTGTATCAATCTTTTACATGTAATGTACATTATTTTTAAACAAAGGAATCAGGAAACCAAAATGCGCACTACTACAATGTGTCCAAAGCAAGAAATTAAATATTGAGTAATGCATCTTAAGCATATTCACATCCAATTGAAGTCAAGTTCTTGTGCACACACATAATTGTTGTGATATTTGTTCGTAAAAAACTACTAATTCGATCACGAATAAACCATTCCTATGTTTAAATCATAATAATGGTTCAAAATATTTGTAAAATTATTGATGAATTGGTTTGCGCTTTACAATATGTGTTCAAAATGTTTGATTCACCGTTACTAAAAATCGCACAGTAACCGTACTGTAATCAATTTTAAAATTTCTGATTTGACTTAACTTTAACGGAATACTACAGAACGGTTGCAACTGCGTTACTCAATGTATTAGTTGAATTATTTTGGATAGTAGTCTCAATCCTCTGACTTTAAAGGCAGACATTTCCGCAACAGGCGAGTAATTAGGATTATTACCGCAATTGTTCTGCTAAAAGCACGTGTTCTCAACTATTAATTTTTAAAATCCCTTTTAACTACTTAGCAGGTAGAAATGGAAGGGTAGGTATATCGTAGAGCTTAATTTTGTTTGAATCGACATTTTGAACTTTTTTTCTTAATTTGTGATCATGGGAAAAGGTTAATATGAAAAAGTGAAGTTGATGTCAACGTTTCGCTAATAATCTCTAGCGTCTTCAAAGACTATTTTTTAAATGTGATTACATGATTTTTGGTAGGATATGAAACATATTAAAATTTAAAATACATATTAAGGTATTTATAATGACTTTCACGATGGACAGTTTTTTTTATTCTTATACATTTGGTACTATGGTATATAAATATAATGTGTAAATAAGTTGTTTATTATCTGCAACATACTCGTCTTTTTATTTTTTGTTAATATTCAAGATTTTTTTTTGTTGATGCTTACGTATTAATAAGTTCTTTATTCTTTACATTTCAAATACGTTTACTACATATAGGATATTTTCGTCTATTTATAAAGCATCCTTAAAAAAAATAAACTCTTGGTACACCCATCCTTCCGTCTGTACCTGCTTTAAAAGTGGAGTATAAATCTAATAGCTTTAGCAAACTGACTGCCGAATAATAATCGTAATTACAGACTTATTATGGAAATTTTTGCCTGTAAAGTCAGAGAGCTATTATACGATTGGGACCACTATAAGTTGCGTGGTCTTCTTGTCTCCTTAAAAACAAATTTTTCTGTCAACACAACGTAAGATTGATACATTAACTTTGAAATCAATTTTATAAAGGTTGAAAGATGCACTCGCGCTGTCTGTTTTAGGTATGGATGATGAAATCTGCCCATATGCTACTTTCCATCTCTTAGGCTTCCGTGAAGAAATGGATCCAAGCAAAGCTATGCAATTCCAAACTTTCCCCCACCCTCACTCAGGTACCATGGGACCATCGGGCATGAATACGCCCCACCAAATTCACTCTCGCTCCGGTTCACAATCGATGCCTCGACAAAACAGAAGATACGACAGGGTCGGTTCACAAGGTTCGTCCTTCGTCGAATTTTGACAAAGTTGAAAAATTATGTTATTGCTGCGTTAGGTAATGGTAGCATCTACTCGCCTGGTCCAGAATACGACGATCCAGCGAACTGCGCTCCTGAAGATGAACAGTACGGTTCGCAATATGGCGGTTATGGCGCCCCCTACGATCAGTATGGCAGTCGAGGTTCGATCGGCCGTCGTTCTTTGGGTTCTTTGAGACTGCAACCCACAAGCAGCAGCCCTGAACCTCCGCCACCACCACCACGTAATCACGATCCATCGTTTAACGATTCTAAAGATAGTAACGAAATTTCTGAAGCCGAGTGCGATAGGGATCAGCTGATCAACAGTCGCGCATATGGTAAGTTATGTTTGCTTTATTTAATAAATTCAGCTTATCCGCCTTTTTAATCCGATTGGAACTATGATTAAAATTTGACAATGAAAATTAAGACTGCAACATGCTTTACAAAAAAAAAATCACACATTTTCATTGGTCGTACTCTTAATTATCATGTCATAGTAACACAAAATCGAATTAATTAAATTTTAAATTACGATTTATTTTCAGAAAATGAACAGGGTAAGTGAGTTGTTTGACCGTAATCTATTAGAATTAGATAAGGTTCTTCAACTCATTGATCACTCATTAAAATCACTTCCATCATTTTTATTATACGTTGCATGTTTCAAATTAATAATTGTGTGGTTAACAGCATGTAGAGAATTTTGTTGTCTTTTCTTCATGTTTATTTTGCCATTGCATACCTTTTTTTTTGGATTTGAAGTTTTGTTTAAAGCTAGATAAGCAGTGACGTCTTGTGGTCGTGTAGTAAGTGTGGTTTGTTTTCAGTAATGAGAGGTAGTTCAAAGGATGGCATGTCTCACGAGGAAATGCGCAAACTGATTGAAAGGTCAGTACACACAATTACCCATACATCCTGTACAGTATTTCATGATTTCACCCATTAAATGAACTGCAAGGATTTTATATCAAAATTTAATTACAAAAACATTTGTACTGGAGTGGTAATGCCACCTGTTATAAATTCTATTAGTAACTTTTTTTTTTTTTTGGAATACGTATTCACTTTCTGTATGTTTAAGTTATATTTTTAGAAAGCTTGATCGGTATATAAACCATGAAAAGTTTGATGTAACAAAAAATTGTGTTAAATTTATTTTTTGAATCAATCCATATTTTTTGAACTGATATTTTAATTTAAAGATTTAAAGAGAGAAATAATTTCGAATATTTTTGTAGTCAATGTGCTTAGCCTTTCTCCATGCAAGCTTTATTGTTCTAAATTACTGGCTCTTCTATATTGGCACATTTTGCACTTGCATATCAAGACCTTTTGTGACTGAGCTTAAAACTTTGAATCGCTACAAAAATATTCAGGTTTAAAAGTTTCTTTAAAATTTTTATGTGTGATGTATGTGAATCTGTTATGCACTTATCACTGCATATATAAAAAAAATCACTAATATCACTATTTATATATAATTTTCTCTCAGTTCTTTTGCCGAATCTATGTTAAGTGCTTATCACTTCAGTGCAGTGTTGTAATGGTCAAGTTGATAATTTGTCGTTGCACTCAGTCATCACGTTGTAATGACATTGTGATAATAATGTTTGTTAATTTCATGAATTCCTCTCAAATAGGAAACTGTAAGTGTGTACTGCAATAATAAGCTTTTTAAGTGTGTTTTCTTTTGCACTGTTTTCGTTATGTTTTATGTGTGCACACTAATTTGTACTAATTTCATGTTTTGATTTTTTACTCTCGTTATTTTGACTAATTGAAGATCTATGGTGGACGTGTATGTGTGAGCATTTTGTGTCTTATTTTTTTAGAAACGAAACAGGGCAAGCAAACGGGGGACTCACAGCCTACGATACTGTGGCAGTGTAATTTGTAAAGAAGAGAAGAGAATAAACAACATCCTCCGAAATATTTAACGATCACATCTCATAGTTAAATTGATTTTTGACATTAGCAAATACTTTACGCGGAGATTTGATCTTTAAATTCCCCCACATCACGGTATTTGTACAAAATATTCACACCAACCTTGGAGACTGAAACTTTTTTTTTTTTTACTTTTTTCGAATTCCATGACTTTTGTTAGGCATAGCACAAAATTGGCTTCTTTGATATTTTCCGTGAATATTTAGTGTGGATACCTTTACGTATTTTTTGTTTACCAAATATTTATTTTAGTTGCATTATTCGGGTACAAGGACCGAAAAAACGAATACGTACACATTTTGCCAAGGGTTTTGATAAAAAGATCTAATTTTCGATTTGTTTGTTGTACAGTGGCTCAATGTGTCATGTGATATTTTGAGGTTTGTGAATATTTTTTATTTTATGATATTTGGTCGATTTATTTACGGTCTACAGTGGTGCCAAAAAAATTAATTGATCTGTTTAGTTGAATTCTGCTGTAGACGATTATTTTTTTCTGGTAATATTAGGTAGATAGCTTTGTTTATTACTTTTGCTTCTTTAAGTTGTTTTGTTTAATGTTTTCGGATAGGTTTAGTGTACGGTTGGCGATATGGTTTCGTTATTTTTATTGTGCTGTACAAGTGTTGAAGGTTGTGCATCGCCAGCTTGTAATTACATAAATGCTACATGTAAGAAATTAGCTTTTTCCCGAGTGATTTGTTGACAATCTCGATTTTTCTGACCGTTCGCTTATTTTTTTAATGCATTTTCCCCAGTGACCATCGAATTTATTAAAACGATTGTCAGCAAGCTCACTTCTTTTATAATATTAGCTAAAGTTAGGGACAAAATTTATCTAATTGTTTTAGCCGCTAGTTTTATGAAAATATATCAATGTTTCTATCTTTAATGCATGCATGTCAAACAATATTATATGTAGATGTATAAAAAAATTACAATTTCGAAATTATTTAGATAACTCAAAATATATACAAAGCGATACAAAAATAATTTTATTCACTTAATACTCAGCTTCAATTACTAGTAGTGTTATGAAAAATATCATCAGTAGTTTAGATGTTATCCAATAATTATGGCATTTTAGACAAGAAAAGGTTTATTTTGATAAATACTTCTGATGTATTTTACCAATAATGCAATATTAAAGTGAACGTTTATGTTTATTTCATTTCAAAACTGTTCAAGTTCCTAATGTAGCAATCACTCTTGGTAAAATATAAACAGATCTGTAAACAACTGTAAATTATTTGTCATTTACTGTAATACTAGTCAATTTTTTTTCTCTACTAAAACATGGTAAACGTTGTTGATAAATCTCTACTGTAAAGTCCCAGTGAAAATGACAAGTAATATTTTCTTTTCTT